>SNQJ01S0213144.1:0-15758 GCA_010110895.2 Picea sitchensis | reverse complement strand
CTTTAAATAACCATGGGAGGCTATTTCGATCGACTCCATTAGTCCTATTTAAATAAATAATATTTAGCATTGCATGATTGGCTTCTTGAATGTCACTACAAATTTTAGAAATTTTTTCTTTGTCACACCTTCCATCTAAGATTATCCACAACATTTATGTTACGTTCTTTCCGATATTTTCATTGTGTCGAACAAATGAGTTATTTCTAGTTGCTCGTAGTAGGGCAACCTACTGAATTGTTTGGGGAAACTTTTCATTCCTTGTGGAAGTAGATCAATGCCTTGATGACCAACTATATGTTACATAAATGAAATTAACACAATTACAATTGTTAGATTATACACAATAGACATGAGAATTTAACACAATTAAAAAATGTAATATATTGCATACGATGATGAAGATTGACTTACATTGACAATTTGATCGGTTATATTCCAACTTCCATAGGTGTGGTGTCATTCTTCGTGGTTTTATCTCACTCTCCTCTTTACCATTGAAAAGATGTTCATCAGTATTTCGATACTTATGGTTCTTAGGGAGAAAGTGCCTATATTCATCAAACACCTCCTTTCCTAAACTTTTTGAACAATCAGATCTCATCCTAGGACCACAAACTGGACATGCAAATTTACCCTTTGTTTGCAAACCTAGAAGATTCGCATCAATGGCAACATTAGTTATATAACAAGCAATTATTTAAAAAACAAACATTATAATATCATCAACATCTAACTTATTTAAGTGCAATAGTGTGTTACATACCACAAAAATGTGTTAGTCCTGGTGCATCATGAATTGTCCATGTAAAGAATCCCATGGAATTAGAAATCTTTGACCTATTGGTGCAGGATGTTGTACATAGTGATGTCATCCCATAAAGTTAACAACTCATCGACAAGATTCTCAATATATACATTCATATACTTTCACTTGTTTTTACTAAATGGTTTTAAAATACGCATGATTACT
This sequence comes from Picea sitchensis, assembly GCA_010110895.2. Taxonomy (NCBI): domain Eukaryota; kingdom Viridiplantae; phylum Streptophyta; class Pinopsida; order Pinales; family Pinaceae; genus Picea; species Picea sitchensis. Next base: position 14,785 of record SNQJ01S0213144.1, on the reverse strand, counting down.
ACCTTGTATGCATTGAAATTGTGCAATGAAAAATACAAATGAAATGTTAAACATTAAAAAACAATATCATTATAAAATATGCAGACGATCATGCCAACATTGTGTGCTCTCTCTTTATTGACGTAAGGAGAGTTATTGTTTATAACAAAAAACGGACCACACCGAGTAGATAGACCCGATCTCACCAAATGAATTGACACCATCAGCGCCAATGAAATCCTAGCGTTACAGTTTCTTCTTTAAAATTGGCCCTCCTTTCTGGCACGATGTAAAGAACCATCGTAGGCATTCAAAAGAACACCATTTTCACTTCTATTACGTGCATGGTAGTCCATAAACTATGCTAATTACGACATCTAAATAGTCGTTGCAAGCGTGGAATTATGGGAATATAGCGAAGAACCTTGTGAGACACCTTTTTGTTAAGCCCGGTCGGTTCGATATCTATTGATTTTACATTGTGGGCAATTCGATTCAAATGCATATTGTTTATAATATATTATGTGATCATTGGGGCATGCATCAATAGCCCGATATTCCATTTCAATTTCTTTTAGAATGGTAGAACTCAGGTAATATTATATGAGGTAACTTATTTAGTGATGATAAGAAATATTCACCTATCAACCTACAACAACAATATACAAAACAATCAATAATGAAAATTATATTGATAGTATAAATATTGCATCCTTAATTTAGACATCAATTGATACTTGAAAATAAAATAAAATAAAAGTTAGAAAATTACGTAAAAGAAATTTGTAAAATTAATATTTAGCTTTCCATGGGATCCGTGTCATACAAATGTTTGACAAACCATTTAATACCTTCAAGTTGACCAACAACATTACAGTAGAGATAACACTTTTTTTTTTGTGCCTTCATAGAGGGATTTAGTGGCATTTTGAAGGATAGGTTTATCAAAAATATATTAATCATCGTGTCCTCGTCTTGTCATCATTATCATCTTGCAATTTTTCCTCCTCCATGTTGACATCATCATCCATTGGAGCATTATAAATGTCTTGGATCAATGTATTTGTCCCATCGCAATCAATTGTATTATTAGTATCATCATTTTTCCATAGGAATAGCGTGATCACCATTATCCACATGATTAAGTTCGGCTTGTTCTTTATTATTATCTCTGAAAGCACGTCTCACCTTTAAAACATCCCACATTCTTAAGGTGTTTTTTCTTTAATAAAATAATTTGGAAACAATAAAATATGGGTTGAGTATATCACAAATATTATTTTGAAAGATAAAATAAAAATAAAACAATTAATGTATAATACCTTAAAGATCTATAATTGTAGTACCATGGGACAATATTCATTGCCCCCTTCAGTAATGCCCATTCTCCCTACAATGTTTTTTTCAACTAATTTTAAAGGTGATGCTTCCATTAAAACCCTGCGTTACAACAAAAATTTAATAACATTTCCTATCACCATGAATCACCATGTGCAGCTTTAACATAACAAGCTCTGCTTTCTCGTCACGGGTTGACGACATAATTACCTATTACAATAGTCGTGAGCAGGCCATAAATTACAATATACGATCTGTGTTTGGAGTATATTTTTTAGATATTTAATAATGAAAATTATCTGACATGTTAAGAAAAATTAAGGGACAAAGCATGAAACCTAAAAGCATGAAACATTTATAAGGAGGTGGATCACCACTAACCCTTATTTCCATAGTCACTATCCCTCACAACCCTATATGTAACTACTAACACATAATGCATATAACCCCTATCACATATACACCCTTAAATGATTAACCCCTAATATAACCTTAACTCGCTAGAAACTCTAATCCTTATGACAATTAATCCATAATCCCTAAAGCTTATCGTGTAGTCTAAACATTAAACTTTTTGGGGCGTGAACATGAGTTTTTACTGAAATTTGACCAAAATTTGTTGGAACTCCCCATTTGATTGAATGAATCTATATAATTCGAGTGCCTAAAAGGTTTTTCATAAGTGGTAGGATATTTTGCATTCAAAATGCAATTTAAACAACTAGTAGGAATTTTATCCAAGATCTATTTCATGGGATTAGATGAAAGTTCAAAAGATTTAGATGTTTGAACAAATGCAAAGAACTTATGGCTTTTATATTTAACCCTTAATTTCTCAGACTTATAACCCATAACACCTAATACATAAATTTCACCCATTTAAGACATGATTCTTAACCTCTATAATCCCTATTCCATAACATTATAACCCATAGGCAATATAATATGTCATGATATCTAATCCATTTAACTTTCTCACCTTCAATGACTAGTATAACCCTTAAAATAAACATTATAACCATTAATGATATTGATAAATCCTAAAGCCTTATCATCAATTAATCCCTTTGGCCCCAATTTCCCTAAATCCTTGTAACCTTAAGGTACAAAAGCCTTAACACTTATAACCCATATATATATATATACATATATATATATATATATATATATATATATATATATATATATATATATATATTCCATAACACTATAATTTATAACCTCTATCCTTTAAGTCCATATAGAAACTAAGATTTGTAATCAATTTAATCCTTAACCCCTATAATGTTTAATTTTGTACACATATAAGCGTTAACACCTAAATATTATAAGAATTATATCACATTTATTCTCTACAAACCATAATACAACACATATCTTTGATAACCTTCTTCATACATACCTTATAATTCATAACCCCATATAACCCCTTACCCCAAACATTTATCGACCCTAGGTCTTAACACATATAGCTCGTATATCCTCTTTAATATGATAACATGTTTTTGTTAATTCTATAAGTTGTCATCCCTAACTCGTAATACATGAACTTATAAACCATAAACCTTATAACCATTGTAACCCTTAAACTTTACTAAACATAACATTGATCCCTTCCAAGACATCTTGAATGGCTCTTATAACCTTTAATCCTTATAACTCATAGCTCCTAACACTTAAAACCCTAACCCCTTTAGCCCTTCGCAGTCTTACCCTATTAGGTAAAACTACTAAATCCATATAATCCATATTCGTAAAACACTAACCCATTACTACCATGGTATCTAACCCCTCACCCATATAACATACACATGCTTATCACTAATTATTAACAACTTCTAAAACACTAACCCCTTACTGCCATGACATCTAACCCCTCACCCATATAACCCATTACACATGTATCACCTAATTATTAACAACTATAACCCCTATAAGTCCAAACATGTATACTCTTTAAGTCCTTTAACTAATATCACCCCTGACCTCCCTAACCATAACTCATGTAAGCACTTAACCATTAATCTCTACTCTTTATAATATTTATAACCCATAACACCTCATCTAGTTTATAATTCATTTAACTTTTAATAGTTATTACCCATTATTTCCAAATACCTATAACGTCTTCATCACTTAAATACTAAAACCCTAGCATATATAACCCCTAAATATTTGTATGTATTACCATTAACCCTTAACAAATATATCTTTTATCCATAATTAGCGCCTATAACCTCTTCCTCTAAACCCTTATAAGGAGTGAAAATAAACCATAAAATAGTTCAATAGCACCAAATTACTAAATCACACAGAAAATTTTTAAGTACCGACCTTCAAAATCTCAACTATGTAGAGTCTGATCAATTCAATGTTTCTCTTCTTGAAAGAGAATTGAAATCAATATTTCATAAAAAATGAGAACACCATTACATCAGAACACCCGAATGATTTTCTCAATTGTAGAAAACGATTGTTGTAAGTATAGAAAATTTGTCGTAACTGAGATATATATGATTGATTTGCCGTAAATGACCATTTGATTCTCACACGTGCCATTGTTGGTCGCTAGAGAGACTAAATAGTGGTTAACGACCAATGTTCGTCATTAAAAATACCAACATTTGGACCCCGTAAAAAAAGGTATATTTAGTACAAAAAAAGAAAAAAAAATACGACGAAATTCTAAACAGTCGTAATATTTCATCGTAATTTGCGCCCAATGTAGTAGTGATATCAGCCTGATGAAGCATTTTCCATATGTCTTTGCTTGGATCTATGAGGATTTGAAGGTTTATGACACAATGGTTATTTAGCATGTTATTCCAATAAAAGATGATCAAAAATATTTTAAACAGAAGTTGAGAAGGATTAATCCTTTTTTGCTTCCATTAATTGAGAAAGAGGTAAGAAAGTTGTTTGATGCTAATATTATAGTGTCTTTGAGATTTTCCAAATGGTTAGCTAACTTAGTTCCTATCAGAAATAAAAGTGGTGAAATAAGGTTGTGTGTAGACTTTCATAATCTGAACAGGGTTTCTCTCAAAGACAACTATCCTCTTCCCAAGATGGATTATATTCTACAAAAAGTAGTTGGATCACAGAAAATATCAATGCTTGATGACTTTTCTGGGTACAACCAAATCATGGTACATCCTGATGATCAAGAGAAGAGAGCCTTTACAACACCCTTGGGTACATTCATGTATGAAAAAATGCCTTTTGGGCTCATGAATGCAGGGGTAACATTCCAAAGAGCTATGGATATAGATTTTGCTGATGAGAAAGATAAGTTCATTGTCATTTATTTAGATGGTATTACTGTGTTTTCAAATTCTGATGATGAGCATCTAAAACATTGGAAAAGTTTGTTTCAGAAATGTAGGGAATTTGGCATTTCATTGAATCCCAAGAAATCCAACTTTGGAATGCAAGAGGGAAAACAACTTGGCCATATCATCTCAAAGGAAGGAATAAATATAGACCACAACAGGGTAGCTGCAATTTTGAAAATTGATACTCCCAGGAGAAAAAAGGAGGTATAGTCTTTCCTTGGTAGGGTAAACCTTGTAAGGAGGTTTATCACTAATCTTGCAGAAATTATAAAGTACATTACCAACATGCTCAGGAAAGGTAATGAGATAAAGTGGACTCTAGAATTTGGGAAATATTTTGAATATACAAAGGTAGCATTGACCAAAGAACCAGTACTAGCCAATCCAAACTATGCAAAGGATTTCATCTTATTCTCTTTTTCATCAAAACACACTATTGTTGGGGTTTTGTCGCAAAAAGATTAGCAGAATTTTGAAAGGCCCATAGCCTATTACAACAGAACTTTAAAAGATTCCCCTTTGAAGTATGAAATCATGGAGAAGCAGGCATATGCAATGGTAAAAGCTCTTAAAGAATTCATAATTTATATTTTGAATTCTCACATTGTTGCTTATGTGCCCAATAATGTTGTAAAAGACATCCTGACCCAGTCTAATCTTGAAGGCAGAAGAGGAAAATGGATAGTTGTTTTCTTAGAGTATGACCTGGAGCTAAATACTACAAAGTTGATCAAAGGCTAGGGGCTTTCCAAACTGATGACACGGTCAAATTATGATTTCTCGTGGATAAATTTTATTGCTAACTTATCAAAAAATTCAAAAGAAGAAACATTACCACAGGTATCCCAGAAATATCTTGAGTCTCCATGGTATGTTGACATTATCTATGTGTTGAGAAATTTACAATCTCCTCGTGAACTAAGCAAAACAAATTCTAGGTTTTTTAAGTTAAAGGCAACAAAATTTTGTATTCTTGATGATTCTCTCTATTGGAAGGATCCATGGGGAATTTTGTTGAGTTGCTTGCTGGAGGATGAGGCAAAAAATGCCACCAAATAGTTCCATAAGGGTGATTGTGGAAGACACCATTATTGGAAAACCACAGTGAATAAAATACTTGGAGCAGGGTTTTATTGGCCTAGTATTTTCTTTGATGTATACAAGGAGGTGTCAAGATGTCATGAATGTCATATTTTTTATGGAAAAATTAAATTGTTGCCCTTTCCCTTAAAACCAATTTCTGTTGAAACACTGTTTAGGCAATGGGGCCTTAATTTTATAGGTGAGATTCATCCTTCATATTCATCTCAACATAAATGGATATTGACATCTACATACTATTTCACCAAATGGATTGAAGCAATCCCAATTAGGCAAGCTACTGATACTTTCATTATCCAATTTCTGGAAAGTAACATTTTGTCTAGGTTTGGCTTCCCAGTGAAAATCATAACTAATAATGCAACAACATTCAAGTCTAAGAGGATGGAAAAATTTTGCAGTGATTACAACATAACTCTTGGTCATTCTACAACCTATTACCCATAGGGTAATGGATTATCTGAGTCATCCAATAAGAGTCTGATAAGAATTATAAAAAATATGTTTCAGGACAACAAGAAGCTCATATATGCCCGGTGGGCTAATAGGATTACTACAAGGAGGTCTATTTCTACATTACCTTTCCAGATTGTCTATGGCACAGATGCAGTTTTCCCTACCTCATTAGGGCTGCAAGTTATAAAGTTGTTGTAAGAAAAAGAAATTGAACCAAATGATTCTCAAAGAAGGATCAATCAACTGATCCATGGACAACAAATGAGAGAAGAAGTGTACAACAACACACAACTACATCAGGATAAAATGAAAAGGATGTTTGATAAACATAAAAAATTTGATGATTTCAAGGTAGATGATCTGGTGTTGAAATGGGATGCAAGAAATGAAGATAAGGGGAAGCATGGAAAGTTTGATTACCTCTGGCTGGGACCATTCATAATTGTTTCGTATCATGGAAGAAATGCTTATCTGCTGCAAGAGCTCAATGGAGATATCATTGGTGGAGGACCTGTCAATGGTAGGTTTCTCAAACACTAATTTACTTAAAGCAATTTGTTCTTTTCATCTTATTGTAAATAACCATTTTTGTTTTTCTAATAGAACAATTGAAGTCATCACTCAACATAGATTGAAGCCCGAAGTGAAGGCCCTAAGGTTCTGTTGAGTTTATCTAGTGATGTCAAGTTTGAAAAGAGGTTTTGTCAGTCAGATTTTTTTTCATTTTTAGAGTCTTTTTGAGTCAAAATAAAGCCCAATGGACAAGGCACCTGGTCTGGTGTTCTTTGCTACCTCATAGGGAGGATATCATCCCCATTGGAGCTAAATGTTAGCATCATTTTTTTTACGGTAGAGTTAGAGGATTGTCTAGAGTCTGCAAAGTCATGCCTTGGTCTTGGGAAGACCAAGGGATTCCCAATTGAGTCATTGAGTGTGTGTCTATCTTCTAGGAGTTGTGTCTCATGAGTTATTTTAAAGTCTGTGGGTCACTTTTTCTATAAAACATCAAATAGCATGTGAAAAAAGAGCCAATTCATATGTCTAGGTGAAGTGGTATTTTGGAGATGTCATGGAGCATAATGATGTATTGTGAAGATTTGAGGGTCATCGAAGATCATAATGACATTTTACTACTTTTGAAGTGGTTTTTGTACATAAATTGCAGAAAGGTGCACACGCTATGTAAAGATGTTACACAAGTACCTAGGCGCTACCCAAAGTGTCTTGTCATCCCAAATGGACCTATCTCTTTCAAAACCCCATTTGATCAGCTCATATTTTTCTTTCATCACCCATGTTTCACTGCACAACACCTTCCTCCAATGATCAGACTCTTTCTCCTCATCAAATTTGAAATACCATGCCTGCTACGCAAGCCCCTGTCAACACGCTACACATCCCCTGTTTTTGTTGCACAAATGTTGAAAGGTAATGGCTTGTGTCTATAAAATGTCCTGAACTTGAAAACCTGAGATCGAGAGTTAGTCGTGTCCTAGGACGAATCTTTGACAATGGAGTAAACCCTAACCTTGTTTTTCCTTTTGCTCATTGTGAAAAATTCACTGTTGGATTTTAGCCTCTGAACCACCTTGTTTTAACCATTCCCAGTTTTAATTTTTCATCCACAAGCATGGTCACTCATAGGAAGAAAAAATATAACAAGGGAGGCAGTGTGTTGAGATGTGAGCCACAAAATTTAGAGCTGGTGAATTATGATCCAATGTTTAGGGTTTCATTTGAGCAGGATGGTTGCATGAGGTTTTTGTGAGAATATCAAGGGTTACCATGCACAGGTAACAAAGGAATTTTCCCTCAAATTCAATGGAGTTCAGTCAAGGATTGTTGACTTCACCTTCCAAGTGTCATAAGAGACAGTAGTTGATGCAACTAAGATTCCAATTCAAGGAGAAAAGTGGTTTAAAGGTATGCCCCTTGATCCAGTTTTCTACATTGATTTTCTCAAATCCAAGTACAAGAAACAAAAATTTGGTGCCACCATCCCAAGAGAATGCATACTTGATCATTATGAGAAGTTGTTAAGGGTGGTTCAAAGGTATTTCACTTATGAGGGAATATTTGACAGGGTATATCAGTATCACATAATGATTATGGTGCATTTCACTGGAAAGAACCCTTTAAACCTACATTTTTACCTATACAGAAGCCTAGGCAAAATGTAAGACAAAGTACAAGCTAGTGTTGATCAACTTAAGAGAAGTTTGTTTCATTTCTCCTTGGTAAAATTTTTAGTGGTTGAAGAACTTAGGGAGTTGAACAGATAATGAGAATCCTTCTTGGCGTCAACAAACATCCCTTTAGATCCCAAAGGAGACACCCCCTCACCTGCAGAAAAAGTGGTTTCTAAATAATCAAGTGGAAAAGAGAAAGGATCTGTAGAACAGGACAAAGGGAAGGGAAAGGATATTGATGATTCACCAGCAATCCAACCAACTAAAAATAAAGGTAAAAGGATACACTTTACTGATGAGGTGGAGGAAATACCAAGAGTCAGTAGCCCAATCACAAGGTTAGTTTCCAAGAGATTTCTTGTACCTGCCCTGCATACACAGTCTGTTGAACATTCAGCTCAAGGAATGGATGAAGATCAGGTGCAGCTAGAGGAAAAATATCAGTAATCAAGGAGCTATAGGATCATCTTAGGGAAGCTCAACATGTCATAGCTCAGATTTTTCATAATAACAGGGAGATGAAGAGGAAATTGGTTGAAAAGGCACCTGACATGAAAACATCAGAATATTCATTAGGTCTAAGGAGGAAATTAGTTTCAAAGGTTCCAGAATCTTTAAAGGGCCAGCTTGTTGAAAATACTCCCACTTCACATGGAGAAGTTGAGAAAAATGTAAAATGGCTCAACAAGCAATTAAGAGAGGCCCAAGACCTGATTATCCAGCTTAGAGAAGAGAAAAGAGTATCAGAACTAGATTTTGAGAGACACCTTAAGGAGTGTGGACTAGCCATTGATGATTCTTGTGCATCTCTCTCAAATGCTCAGTGAAAACTGAGAAAAAGTGCATTGTTGTTCAGACAGGTAAGAAGCTTGAAAAGACAAAACTTATCATTGAAAAAAGAAAATAGGTCTCTCAAGAAAAGAATGCAAGTTGATGATGAAGCTAGAAGGAGGTTAGAGCTACTGACAGAGGTGGCTGAGATTTAGGTTCATTCCTGCACCATTTTTTGTTTTTCGAGGAACCACTGCAAAAAATCAGTTTTGAGTTTTGCTAAAAACTGCATTGTACAGAGTTCGCGTAGCGACCTCACGCTACGCAAATTCTGCAAGCATAGTTAAGGATAATAAACATTGGGAAATGATTGGTGGTTAGCCTAGCATTCATGATTATCCTCCATAGATGTTGGAGCCACCACTTGAATGAGTTTTGTAGAAAAAAATAGCAACGATGTGAAAATCTCGCTACGCAATTGTTGAAGGTTGCATTTACACAGTGTGTCACACCATCTCTCCATGCAAAGATAAATTGAAGCCTTGTCAGTGCTCAAATCCCTCCAAGATCCTTCTCCAGCTATCCAGGATGACTCATATCAGCCTCAAAGTCGAAAATGTGTTGGAGATCTCTTTTTGTTAAATAATATTGTATGTATTAATATGGTCAAGGCGACTTTGCTATTTTTAGCAAGTAGTTTACAAGTTGTTCTATTTTGATGTAATCAGATCCAAAATCATAGGATAGCAGGGGATTTTGACTTCTCTAGCCTAGGAAGGTAGTTTATCTATATATTTGATCATTTTGAATGTGCTAAGGGTTGGCATAAGCACAAAGGACAATATTGTATTGAACATTGTACATATTTTCTGAATTTGAATGAAATACTAGTGCATATGTCCAGAGATTTTTCATACTAAATATTATGGTGGTGATTACCTTGAGTATGTGCGATCCTTCATGTATGTACTTCTTGTTTACTTTATCTTTCATCTATTGATACTTATATGTTTAAATTGGATATCAAATGGTCTGAAATTCATCTGAAAATGATGCTTTAGATTCTAGCAATTTGAACACAGTCATTTCCTTCTTAACTTATCAGAATTCATCTTTAATGGTGCTCTGAATGTTGGTATGTGTTTTCCTCTTTCTTCCATTCTATAACAACAAATTAAAAAACCGAAATATCATTACCTAGCTAGCCTTTGCTTCCTTGAGAGTTCTACCTGCCAACCACTAATTTCATTTTCTTTTAGAGTTGACTCCATTGCCCAATAGGTTCCTTTCTTTATTTCCAGCAAACGTTATTAAAATATCTTTCAAAACCTAGCCATTTGTCTTAAAAAGAAAACCTATCTTTTAGAGACCAAGTGACAAGAAAGATCCCTCTCTGAACTAGAAGGCTAGTTTCAGTTCTAAAGTGGTTATGTGGTTACCTTTGTGAGTTTCTTCCTCATCCTAGGGAATTTACATAGTGATAACACAACATGATTAAAGTTTGTAAAAATAGTAACCACTGCTTACCCAACCAATGCAAAGTACTTTCCTTTCAGTGCTTTTTCAGTGGTTGGTGGGGTCTCCTTCTGTATGGTCTCTTTCATAGACTTTATGCTTAATGTGGGGTGAATCTCGGGATGAAGCTTCTAACATTTCTTCTCCCAGTGGCCACTTAGATTACAATGGCTGGAATAATTTCTTCGTTTTCCCTTCAACAAAATATCTTTGTTAAGAGGACATGAAATGGGTTCCTTATGCTTTGTCTCACTTCCAGTGGACGTGCTCGTCTTCTTTACCCAAGTTTTCTTCTTGTGATTTTTGGATACATCACGGTTAGATGATCAAGTGCAAGAATCATGCTTCAGAATTAAAGAAATAATTTGAAGGAACATGAGCCTTATACCTTCCTGAATTGTCCTTGATCCTATGTGGACTAGCTGACTTGATTCCTTTCTTGGAATTTGATGGTGAAGATATGGTTTTTGCTTCAACAATCTTTGATAATTCTTCATTCTCTTCCTTACCATAACCCAAACCATCAAATGGTGGTCTTGGTACAACCTCTAATGGTTGAGGGACTCCTTGGACATGGCCATTAATTCCAAGTCCACCTCCCGTGTATCCCATTTTAGTGAGAAGTTTCATGCCAACATTATTATCATACTAAGATGAAAGTGAACATGAAGAAACAATCTTAACACATACCTTAGTTTGGGTCTGTGCATCCATGGTAGAAGACTCTTTGTCCTCCATTCGTCCACCATGTTGCAACTTAGCCAAAAGATCATCCTTGGCTTGCAGCCTATCTTGAAGCTCTTGCTTCTCTTTTTGTATAACTTGTAGAATCCTTCTGAGCCCTGCATTATTTGCTCGAATGCATTGGTTGATCTCTTCCAACTCTTGAAATCTCACTCTATTCAATCCTTTTCCCATGATAAAATTCACAATCTGCAAAACTGGTCAGACCTGCTTTGATACCTCTTGATTTGAAAACTTGGTGAGAATTTTCTTATATCCAAATGTTCAACCTAAGATATTTTTCTTACGAAGTTGCATGTGAATAAGGGAAAATTAAATCAATGAAGAATGCTTCATTACTAAGTACATTAACATAAAATCATAACTCTCACAATTACTGTATATGCTTGCAAACAAAACTCTACTCAAACAAGTGAGAATGCAACAAATCACACACATACAACTATGACAATAATGTGATAATGGAGTTCACCAAACCCCTTGGCTACATATTTGGGTTCATGAATCCCATGAACCTGCTTTATTGATTCTTATTTAAAAGGGCTACATAAAAAATACTACAACCTACTTCTCCTTTACAAAGACTTCTCACGAATCAACAAGATCTCAATAAGCTCTCCACAAGCTTTTCCCCTCTTGACCCCCAAGAAGGGTTTATATATCATCTCCATCTAAACCACCTCAATATTTACGTGGAGAAAATATCTCTCAAGATCCACTTAGTTAGGATCTTGGCATATCTCAAGGGATTGGTTGGAGCATATATCTCAACCATCCATGAGGATCTCAACTCCCCTTAGGACTCTCCTTGAGACTAGGAACTAAAAGCCTTCTTAGATTTTGCTCCAAATAATTTATTTTTATAATGAAAACTACTTAATTTATGAGAACAAAGCTCAAGTGTTAATCATTTACATTATGATTTTGTCATTTTCCCCTTAAACATCAACAAGAAATATCCCTAGTAAATAAATTCCAATTGACCTCATTCAAAATGCATCGGAAAGCTCCTTGCGAGCTCTTTGTTGACTGGACAATTTTGGATGCAATTGAATTCAAATGAAACGTGTCAACTATAAAGATCCTCCTAGATGAAACCTATATTTTGTGTGTCGTGTTTGAAGATAGTGGTAGGACCAAATTGCGGAGTTCAACCCATCCTCCTAGAATTGGATGAAGAGGGTTCTATTTGGTTGTAGAAAGAGGTAGTTTTAGAAAAAAGAGAGAGTCAATGGTGCCATCGCATTATCCAGAAAATATTGCTTGAGTAGAAGGATACACAATGAAAATATGCCACTTGGGAACCATCTTTGGTCCTACAATAATTTCCATATCTCCATCCTTGAAGACAATGATGCCTTTTTTGGAGAGGGCATGTTAGGGTCCCATCTAATGCCCCTAGTTAAGGGAATATGTGGTTACTTAATGTATAATTGTAATATTTATTAAATAATGACCATGAAGTAGTTACAACATCTGATCAATAAGGTAAGGGCCTCATTAAAGAAGGTCCACTAGGTATTTGATGTAGCCTCACTAAAGAAGGTCCACTAGGTGGTTAGGGTTTGGAATATATGGAAACTATTTATAGAGGTAGAAGCTATGTAACTGGATGTAAGTGATTAATATTGTTTTGAAGCTGTAATCAATTGGAGGTCGCCCTCTTAAAGAGGCAAGAGAACATTATGTCACATTCATAATATCAATAAAGGTTTTCCTATTGTTTAGCTTCAATACTTTGGTTATGTTTTATTTACTTTTCGTAGTTGCATTTGTGTCAACATTGCTATGAACTCTCTCTTTCAACAATCAAGGTACAACAAACTTTTGTTTTATAATTGTAGACAATAGAGATCTCAATAAAATTCAATGACTAATATTTTTTTACTTAATTGATCTTATTTAGAAGGAAATTAGAAAAAAAAGATGATACAAAGTAAATAAGTTTATGTAAAAAAGTAGTAAATCTAGTTGAAATATTTTTTTTTTATAGAACTTAGACTTTCCTATCTCCCTGGATGGGGTGCCACTTGTTCCACATGCAATAATTTTATATAATGTGGACAACCACCGCCATCCCCTCACTCTTCACTCCAATGCACGACATTAACACAAAGGCATTCAGTGCGAGCCTGGACCGCATGGGAAACTTCAAGTTCTAGTTTGCAATGGAGAGGAACATCATCTATGTAGGTACAATGAAGTTGAGTCCTTTCAACTCAATATTAATGGAAACTTCAATAGCTTGGACATGTAATATTTCCCCATTTTTGTTTATGGTTCACTCGTTGCACCTCATCCTTTCTTCGTTCGACGATCTTGCTCCCTCCCTGGTGCCACTTCTGGTTTTTCTCCCTCCAGTTTGTTTGCACCCCTACTTCTAGTTCTCTGGTATATTCTTTGTTTCCGTGTCAAGGGAGCATGGAAATCCCTAGCGAGACCCAGACTACTATCGTTATCTGGCTAGGTGTACTTGTCTCGCTCCCTCTCTGCTCAATGCACAACTTGACCTTGGATCGCCTCCTCCCCCTGCTTCGCCCTCTGCCGAGTCTCTTTCCAATGTTAATATTAGGGAATATTATGATTGGGGTCCTCTCCTAGTGGAGGATGAATTAACCCTGTTCCACCGTAGCCTCTTGTTGATTCATTGTTGGTTTATCATGTGGACACTCAAAAGTTTCCAGGCACTTTCACTCTGGCAGGTGATGGGTTTCCAATCCAGTCACTAAAAGAGCAATGGAGTTTCCCTATCCTCAAGGAGGTGGATCCCATGGTTGTTGAGGAAGTAGCTCACGATGCCACATGCTTGGACACAATAATTACTCAGACTGATCCTAGACCATCGGAAGTGGCTCCCCTACATGACTTCTCTAATGAACAATTTCAACTCATTTTTGAGATGTGTCGGGATGTTGCGAACCAACTCTTTCACCGGGATATCCTCAGTTGTAGGTTGGATGCACTCTTTGATTATCTTTCAAGTGAGCCTGTCAACCGACACTGCCCCGCCTGCTGACAACTCTTCATCATCACTCTGACTTGGCCACATACTCGTCCAAGCGATTGGAGTAACAACACATTCAATGTATGAAGTTTCTTGGTCTTAGATTTTTTGTGTTTTCTGCTATCATAGATGCATAATCCTATCGACCTTCAGGCCAGTTTTTTAATATCTTCATAAACTTGCACACTTTAATTATGGAAAATAGAACAGTCATGGACATCTTCTCATGGACCTGGGTCTGGTTTTGGTTTCCATTGTTGGCAGGACAGATGCTAGGTCCTTTAGCATTTGTATGGTTTTCATACTTTTGAGGTAATATCAACTTTTTATTTACAAAAAAAAAGACTTTCATA
>SNQJ01S0213143.1:0-15758 GCA_010110895.2 Picea sitchensis | reverse complement strand
TTAAGGTCTCGTTCGTATCTTAACGTTCAGCCCAGAATGTAAAGTTTAATCTATGGATTCCAATTTCCAACCACAACCGGCTGCAGGGAAATTTTCAAAGAAGTATCGTTGAAAAGTTTAGAATCCTTTATCTAGCAAATAATGTAGGTTAAACATTTTAATGATGATTTTTTTTTGAGATATTTATTTGAAATCTAGTGAAAAATTGTTAAATTTGTAGATTTTGAGTGATTATTTCTTTATAATTTAAATGTCACATAGATTTTATTTTTTTTTTGAAAAAAAATCATTTTGTAAATAATTACATTAAAAGAATTGTTGTAAATAAAATTGTTTTTCTGAAAGTTTTTGTAGGTGTAAGAATTGTTGTAAATAAAATTGTTTTTCTGAAAGTTTTTGTAGGTGTTGGATTGAAAAAAATGAAGTGCTCCACACTCCAAAGCTACACTAAAAACATATTTCTTACTTTGTGTTTATGACATTTTAGGGATAAATGCATCCACACACAGAAAGAACATAAGAAATATACACAAGATTGTTGCACAGCCGTCGAGGAGATGTGCTCTACTTCAGCTGGGTTCATAGAATTAAGGCCATGCACAAGTTAGTATATGTACCTCTAACATTTTGGTGTTGGATTGAAAAAAATGAAGTGCTTACACCCAAAGCTATTAATTAAAAAAACATATTTCTCTTACTTTGTAAGCTTATGACATTTTAGGATAAAATGCATCCACACACGTAAAGAACATAACAAATATAATAATAAGATTGTTGCACTAAGTCGAGGAGATGTGCTCTACTTCAGCTGGGTTCATAGAATTAAGGCCATGCACAAGTTAGTATATGTACCTCTAACATTTTGGGGTTTTTAATTATTTGGAAATTATTGATTTAGTGGTCTCAAAAATGCAGAAGGCATTTTAAAATATATAATTTTAAATCATTAAAATATGATTTTCACTTTTAGAGTAGATTTTGGATAAAACTTATCTCTAATATCCTTAACTATAAGTGTAATCATACACAAAAGTAATAAAGGAAATATTCACAAGAAACATATAGCATTGGTAGTCTTACATGAAAATAAGAAAGGAAATGTTTAAATTTAATGTTGTTTTATTTTATAAAGTAGTTAATTTTTAGAATACAAGAAAGGGTTACAAATTTTATGGTGATATATTTTTGGAAAGTGGTAAAATTGATCATAATTCAATTGTCAATTAAGAATGAGGATAGTTATTATTGGTTGTTATTTGTTTATGTGGATTGACTCATCATCTTAAGTTTCACTTGAAATGATTTGTTCGCGGATTCAAGTGACACTTCCACTTTTCCAAATATCTTGGGTCTTAAATACTAACCAATGAGAGGTGGACAAACTCTTAGCCAATTAGAACCAGTAGTAAAACTAAATAGTAAATACTACCCAATTTCAATTGAACCTCTTATCTAGGAGAAAACATTATAGTAAATTAAATTACCCTAAATTTTTTAAAATAATAAACAAAAACTAATATAATTTCAAATCAAAATTATTATACAATTTTTAAAGAAAATAATTTTTATAAATGTATTTCATAATCAAAATTCTATTATTAATTAATTAACTAAAATCAAAATTTGTAATAGATACATCTTAACCCAAAACTATAAAACTATAATATCAATTCTTTTTATATAAAAACTCGAAACATTTCACATAATCTTATAAAACACTAATTCTCCATACACATACTTTTATAAAAACATTCTACATAATATGAATCATCAAAATTACAGATATATCTAACTAATAATAAAATCTCTAACACCTTTTATAGAAACATCCCACATAATATGAATTACAATATGGAAGAATATGCAATTGAGTTATTTTTAACACTTCAATCTACATCACTTGGGTGGCTCCAACACTACGACTATACAAGTAACATAACTAGCAGCAATCACATTAAGTGGTTGATATACCGACCGGCTCCATTTCCTAAATCTTTTAAAAATTAATTGATCGGGCTTATATCAAACTTTCACTCTTTACTCTAATGGTTGTTGCTAGTTGGTGATCAACATGCCATGAAAACAACAATTAATATATTAATATCTATATAATAATATATTTAATTAATTAATTTTTAAATAAAAGTTGACCTTTCTATTAGAGCTTAATCCAAAAAAAGGAAATACATGCCAGATAGGAACCAGGTGTCCTACCTGTGGAGGAAACCAGGACACCTGGCTATATCATTGTGACAAGTCAAAAAAAGATGGAAAGTGAAAGAACCAAATTCCCGCCCAGGGAAACCAGGGCTTAGTATTAACTAACAAGAGTCCGCTAATGAAGCATCTAAGACTATGTCGACCGACAAATGCAGAGGACTCCTCTCCCGAAAATATACCGCGAAAAATTTAAGAAAAAGCATGCTAAGTCCGCGACCTTTTATCCGGGCGCTCGCTGTCTTCCCGCTACGTTGGAGCTCGAAAGTTGAATGGCGAGGGCTGGAGCAATGCGGAAAGGTTACATTTTGTTTGGGCGAAGCCGGAGTGAGCTTCTCGTAGTTATTGTCTCAATATCCGGTCGGGTGCGTACCACATCACGGTAGCGATTAAGTCTTCGACGAGGCTTCTGAGATCAAATATAAGGTGCAATTTCTCCGGAGGCAAAGGAGGCGGTGAGGTCGACCGCGTTTGTGCTTCATCAGGACCCTGACTTTCCTCTTTCTGAACTGGTTCGGCTTCCAGATCTTGTTCCTCTTCAATGGTGCAATGTGCTGAGCCAGGGTCGCCCTCCATCGTCGGACGAGGTGTCAGCCTCGGAGGTGTGGGATGCAGAGAGGAATAACACGCGCAAGGGGGTCCCAACCGTCGGGAAGGTGACCATTGTCCTGCCCGAAGTCTCCTGGGAGATGAATGCTTGATCCTCTTCAATGTACTGCAAGCTGTGGTAATTCGCCGCCTCGAATTGCCCTGGCTTCATCGACGCCGAAGCTCCCCGCTATAGACAAGGTTTTGAATTTCCCCGTCTTTTTCCTCACGGAGGTACCGGTGACACCAGCCCGCCCGCTGGCTTCCCCTTAGGGCTGCATGGCCGACGTAGAGGAGAGCCGGAAATTGGCGCCACGGTTCCACTTTAATGGAGCTTGCGAGGAGGTTGATGGCCCAATATACCATAATAAATGCCATTAAAATTCCAGGCTGAGTGCTCTAGCGGATCGGACCGATGACGCTCGCGGCCGAGGGAGCCCATGCCACGAATATGGATGGAGCTGACGCTCAAATTGAATCGCGGAGGGTGTGGGGAGGACGGTAAATAAAGGCCCCCCACACCTCCTCTCTGCCCACCTCCCTCTTCCTCATAAGGGCTGTCACCCCATCCGGGGTTTAATTAATTATTAATGTAATAATGTATTAATATATTATTAATTATTGTATTATTTAATTAATATTTTATTAAAAATCTATTACTTAATATTGTTAAAGTATTATTAAATTATATGATTTCTTAAATTACTAACTTAATGTATTAATTACTAAATTAAAACATTAATGTATTGTTAAATTACTTAATATATTATTATTACCAATAAATTTAACATAATTAAGTTATTATTAATTTAAATTGTTGTATATATAATTACTTATTAATATATTAAATAATTGTAATTAAATTATTACTTCTAATATACTTAATTTAGTAATTTAAATTTAATATATTAATTTATTATTATATAAAAAAAAAAAAAAAAAAAAAAAAAAAAAAAAAAAAAAAAAAAAAAAAAAAAAAAAAAAAAAAAAAAAAAAAAAAAAAAAAAATATAATTAAGTTATTACTTAATTTAAATTAAATTACTAACTTGATTATATTAAATTATAACTTAAATTATAATTACCAAATATATTGGCACAAGTAAGTTATTACTTCACTTCAATTTTAAACTATTTAAACAATTGCTACTACTATCATAACTTTAACTCTAAATTACACCTCTAATTGATTGCTTAATGTATTAATATACACTTAAATTATTAACTTAATGTATTAATTAAAAATATTATTTCATTCAAACACTAATGATAATACATTAATATAATTTCTAAATTAAAAGTATTAATACATTAATATATACTGTAATGTATTAATATAATATCTAAATTAAAATAAAATAAAAATTTTATTGTTTTATTAATGTATTAGTGTAACATATTAATTAATTAGTAATGTATTAATTAATTAATTAATGCCATAAATAAAATACATTAAAAATAAAAAATATGAAAGTATTCAAAATACATTACATTACATTATTTTAATACAATTAATAAGTTAATAGCATTTCATAATTCATTAAAGTAATACATTAATAAAATATTAATACATTAATAAAGTAATGCAACATTAATAATGTAGTACCACATATTATACAAATAATACTTTATAATAATGTATTAACTCATTATTATAATATGCTGAAATATATCATAATTAATATATTTATACATTACTATATATATATATATATATATATATATATATATATATATATATATATATATATATATATATATATATATATAAAACAAATAATACTTATAATAATGTATTAACTCATTATTATAATGTTGAACATATCATAATTAATATATTTATACATTATTAATTATTAATATATATATATATATATATATAAACTATAATTATTATAATATATAAATATATTATAAATACATTTATATATTAATAAATAATATGTTATTATAGTATTACTACACTAATAAATAATGTATTAATGTTAATTGGATTTAACTTGGATGGTTGCAAGGAATTATTGTTATCCTTCCCAATCAATTCAATTCCCATAAATATAGTAAGAAAATGTTATTTCAAAGTACTAATAAGTTAATAAATACACACTAACACATTAATAAAGCACTAAAATATTTAAAAGGCATAAAGTTTTAATATTACATTAAAGTTGTAAAGTGAAATACATTCATAATACATTATTACATACATACACAATATTAACCATGACCATGACAAAACATGATAATTAAGTTGATTTGGGAAATATCCGTCACATTGCATGTTGGGAAATGTTTGTCAATTGCAATGTTAGGAAATATTCTTCACAATGCAATGTCATGAAATGTTCTCACATTGCAACGTTGAGAAATATTCATCACAATGCGATGTCATGAAATTTTATGACATTGCATTGTTGAGAAATGTTCGTAACATCACTATGTTACGAACATAGTGATGTTGGGAAATGATCATGACAATGCAAAATTAGTAATATGTTCGTGACATTGCAATATTGGGAAATGTTTGTCACATTGTTGACATTCACAATGGTCGATGTTCATTATGGATGACTTTCACTATGGTTGAACTTGTTTGACCATGAAAATTGTTGACTATGGTTGACCATGGTTGAAAATGGTTAGCCATGTTTTATGGAAGCTGTTGGTTCCATAGGAGACCGTTTTATCGGGCCATGACCATGGTTTACCAAGACTATGGATGACATTCGCATATCTAAATTTGGAATTGTTTGTCACATTATGACAACATGATATTTGCATAACATTGCAACAATGAGGCTATGTTGATGAGATTGAGACATGAGCATGTTCACAGACAGGCTTATATGGTTTTTTTTGTCACATTGCAAGGTAGGGGCTAAGTTCGTCAGATTGAGATGACAAGATAGTTGCATCACAATATGATGAAAGGATATTTTGCATCACATTGCAACGATGGGTCTATGTTCATCACATTGCGAAGGCTAACATGGTTAAGGTTCAATCAAGGTCAACCATAATTATGTTTGTCACATTACGACAATATGGTTAGGTGTGTCACATCGTATGTTCATCATATAAGGCTAGGGTCATCACATCATGCATAATAAGGAAATATGTTTGTCACATTGTGACGCCAAGTATATGTTCATCAAGATGTGAGGGTAAGATATTTGTGTAACATTATGATGAATGGATATTCACATCACATTGAGAAGACGAGGATATGTTCATAACATTGCGACTTCCATATGATAATGTTTTTCACATATTGATGATGATAGGTATAGTTTGATGGCGAGCTGTTCATCACACTGCCGTTTTGATGACATGACATTTAAGTAAAAGTGGTTATGTGATGAACATAAATATTGTATGTTCATCGCATGTCATATGCCCATGTGATGAACATAAATATTGCATGTTCATCATCATCGCATGTCATATGTCTATGTGATGATCATGAATTTCGTATGTTCATCATATTATGAGAACGTGGCATTTATTGTGATGATGGGGCTATGTTGAATAGATTACAACCACAAGACATTGTTTTTCACCTTATGACAACATGATATTTGCAGACAACATTGCGACGAGGAGGCTATTTTCTTCACATTGCAACTATGAGGCTATGTTTGACATTACTTGTCACCCATGATCTAATAAGCATTTCAAGTAACATTACATCTAGAGGTTATGTTCATCACATTGTGACGCTTGGAAATGGTTGTCACATTGTGACATTAGTATATACAGCCACACAACGTTGAGGAAGATTTCCTCACATTGTGATGATAGATCTATGTATGACACATTTCAATGTTTTTTTTATGTTCGACACATTGCAACGCTTTGTCCATATTGCACCAAAGATGACTATGTTCATCAATATCATGCATGTTAGCTCTTATGTTTGTCACATTGCAATGTTATATTTTCGTCACAATGAGACATCGAAAGATGTTCGACATATTGTGTTGTTGGTAAGTGATTGTACCAATGCGAGGACAAGGATATGTTCATTACTGGGTAATGTTGAATGCCCACTACAATGTGACAGAGGACAAATTTTGTCACATAGTGATGTATGGTCATGAGTATAACATTGTGAGGTTTATGTAAGGAACTGCAATGTTGGGCTATATGTGTTAGACTGTGATTTGAGTTCTATACATTATGATGTAAGATTTTTGTTTGTCACACACATTATGTCATTGGAATAAATTTGTCAAATTCTCACAATATGTTATGTTTGTCACATAGTGACATAAAGAAATGTATGTCTCATTGCAATGTATTAGGCTATGTTTGGAAAAATTGTGACATTGGGTTCCTCAGACATCAAAATGTGACAAATGGTTATGTTCAATGACAGACATTTGAAATGTTTGTCACATTATGACATTAGGATATGTATGTGACATTGCAACAATAAGGACATGTTCGCCACATTGTAATAAATTTCAATAGAATTTTAAATTTAAAAGCTAATTCTAATGGGAAAGATGATTGACTTATAAAATTATATGAACATTTCAAGATCAAGCATAAAACAAGATGTAATAATATATATGTTATATAAACATATTTAATTTTGAAATTATATTGAACATTTTCAACATCTAATTAAGTATATGTAGTAATTGACTTATCTTAAGTGAAGTTTATGCAACCAATTTCAATTAATTATATTTTTTAATATAAAAAATTATATTTACTAAATTATATCAACATTTTCAACCCCAAGAAAATATATATATATATATATATATATATATATATATATATATATATATATATATATATATATAATTTGAAATTATGTAATATTTTCAATATTTACCACTTTATGTAGTAATTGATTTAATTTAAGTAAAATTGATTATATTTTTTTTAATAAAATAAAATTTGATATTTAATGAATTTATAAAAAATAAATTTAAATATATAATTGTTTTTCCTTCAAAGAATTAAATTAAAAAAAAATAATAAAATATAATTTATGTATAAGATTAATGTAAATATTATTAAAATTATATAAAATACCTTAATATTATTAATTAATTAAAATAATTATCAGCTATCAAAAATAATTATTATTTATAAAAAATATAAAAATTCTAAAATATTCCATTTTATTTTCAAATATTTTTATAAATACAATCTCCCAAAAATGAAAAAGAGTCTTCACATCAAAATCTCTTTCATCTAATTATTTGGACATATTTTTGTTTGTTTTGTTTTATACGTTCACTTTTCCATTTATAATTCTAAGTATGGAATGTAGTACATTTTAGATTGCAAAATTCGTTGTGTAGTTATGATGATCACCATAGCCAAGTTTTAATAGCTGCCACTACGTTGATTAATTCATACTCTTAGTGTTTTTAATAATTCAAATATTAAAAAATATTATTTAGACCTAATATCATACTTAGGTTATGGATCCTTACAAAGTCATAACAGTGGTGAAAGATTGGGTTCTCATAATGCATGAAAATAGACAAAAACAACCTCATTATTTATTCATTATTGATAAAAATACATTCCTCATTATACATAAATTCATTATTATTGATAAAAAAACATTGATCGTCATTATAAATAACACGACATCCTCGTTATAAATTTAAAAAATAGCCTTCATAAAAAAATGTTTTATTTTGAATAAATTCATTATCACTGATTAAAAAAACATCCGTCATTATAAATAACACGACATCTTCATTATAAATTTTAAAATAGCTTTTTAATAAAAAAATGTTTTCATTTTCAACCAAAAAACCGTTATAAAAATTTAAAAATATAATATAAAAATTGTTATAAAAAATAAGAAAAAGTTTAAAATATTTCCCATTTTTTCCAAATATTTTGGTATATATATAATCAAAAATCCAAAGTAGATTACTTATCACTTGTAAATAAAACTCAGTTTACTTAATTTTCTAAAGTAGATAATGCATCGCTTTATAAATAAAATCAGTTTCATTTAATTTTCTTGAAAGTGAATTACGATCAATTTGTAATAAAACTCAGTTTCATTTAATTTTCAATGCTTGGACATATAGTTTTTCCATTCTCTTTTCTCTACAGCCATGTTTCCATTTACACTTATGTAGATATGATGACCACCTTAGCCAAGCTTTAAGGGTTGTCACTGCATTGATTTATTTGGACTCGTCCTTGGTGAAATATTTGGTTTTCATAATTAGTTTACTTTGGTAATTTATTAATTATGCGATTATGCCAAAACCACAGAAAGCTACATCTTTCACAGACATGCTCTCTCGCATGTGATTTCAAGCCATCAATCCAACTGTAGTCAAATCCATCGTTGAATTGCTCCTTTCACTTGGAAATAATGGAGATGTTATCTAGTTGTTAGCATCAGTAATAAGCGTTGGTTGTAAGCGCCAGTTAGAAGAGTCAGTTAATTGTTAAGAGTCAGTTGTCTAGTTTTTTTTTGCTTTGCATGTAGCCGACTCACGAGAGTCCTTTCCTATATAAGGATGTAATATGTCTTCGCTATATCAAGAAGTGAGCGAAGCCTCACCGTATTGTTTGCGCGGTATATTTTATCTTGGTATCGAGTCGGAGGAGAAGGTGCTAAACAATTCTCGCTGGTGCCACTACAAATTGAGGTGAACCGTGATGCGCCGCGGAGTTTGAAAATCCGTGAGTGTGAAAATATGTGGTTTATTTTATGTGCATGCAGTGTGATTTATTTTATGAATATGGTTTATCCCTAACAACTGCGTGGAGTTTGAATCGATGGTGCGTCTGCCGAGAGTTTGGGTGCATGCATGAAAAATCGGGTTCTTCTGCGTGAGAAAATCCTGTTGCATGAAAGATTTTTTTGAAAAGTGTGGAGTGTAATCTTGTGCATGCGTGAGATTCCAGCATGTGGAGAGTCGAGCGTGGGCATCAACGTGTGGAGAGTCCAGCTTGGGCGTCTATTTTTAACTGTGAAGTGAAGAGCGTGGAATTTGCATCGTTTGATTGGAGTTTGAAGAGCATGGTATATTCCAGCGTGGAGTTTAAGGTTGGATGCAAATGCATTCGTGAGTTTAATTATTTAAAGATATATTAAGTGGATGTGAGTGGATATTTGAGTTCTAAAGTGGATATTTTAAGTGGAGCATTTAAAGCATATTCATTTTTATTATTATTAAAAAGTGAAAGTGAATATTAAAGTGGAGGCTTATTGAAGTTTATTAAAGTGGAGGTTTATTAAAGTGAAAGTCAATGTTTATTAAAAAGGAGGGAGTTATAAGTTTTAAAAAGTGGAGATTTTTTGATAATAAGTTGCATGCATGCATGATTTAAAATTGACAATAGAAATATAGTTGATTCTGCGGTATCCGGCGCGAGGACAAACCGCTGCATATCCTGGTATTTTATTGCGCAGACTAAATTGCAAATGGGATGGTTAATCCACTGGGCAGACTCACCTCAACGGCTTTCAACAAGTTAGATGGCTCAAATTTCATTAATTGAAAATTCAAAATGCAGACGCTCAAGGAGGCCATGTCCGAACACGTGAATGGAACTCGAATCAAACTCCGCTATGGATGCAGAGGTGCGACAGCCAGCCAGGAGGTGCTTAATGTTAGCGGTAGGAGGTGTACGCATGCATCCAAGACTGGAGCGCCAAAACATGCGCAAAGGTATTGTTGCGCATGTTCGCTAAAGATAGCATAATTCCACATATTGTAGACGCCACTAATTCTACCGCGAATAATGCCTCTTAAAGCATTGTATGAAACTAGCAACACAAATCGTGTTTTGTTCTTGAAAACTAAGTTGCTAGGCATTAAGATGGATGGAAATGACTCTGTTAGTTCATTTTTGGGTCGCATTCAAGAGGTGAAAGACAAGTTAGTACTATAGAAACTGCTCTTAATATTGATTTAGTCACCATAATTAAATGGTATGCTAGAAGACTACCAAATGTTCATCGATGTGTCTTGCAAGAGGGAGAAACCTCCTACGTTTGAGGAATTGACAAGTATATTTTTGTAAGAGGAAGAGAGGCGCGGGAATCTGAAGCCCAAGTAAAATATTTGGCATTGTGGTCAAATAGATCTCATGAGGAAGATCAGAGTAAGAGGCAGAGGCAGCTCATGGCAAAGAGGCTGTTCATGTATATAGCGCTCATCACGTAGAAGACACCCCAAATCAAGGTATGCAAACCGATAGAATGAGTCAAAGAGTTGTTTTACCGCGGGCTCCACTGACATATGCATGTAACATTGTCATAAGAAGAAAATGATGAGGCCAGGGAATAAACCTAGAACACATCCAGTTCATTATGCAGAAAAATCCTCAAATCAAGATCACAAATTATTTATTGCTAGTGATGATATTGATGAACCGATTTTGACTCACTCGATCTTAGGGTTGTTTGTGTCTAACGCTCTATCCGGCCGAACGGATGATTTCGATGCCCGGTTTGTGGATTCTCGAGCATCAGCATATGACTTGTAATAAAAATTGGTATGCTAATTTCAAAGAAACTCGGGGACAGCCAAGATATACCTTGAGATAACCGCTACCATCGCGATCAAGGATATGGAGATTATTCCTCGTGACATTACCGAATGGTAATCGCTCACACATTCGCAATGTGGTGTATGTGCTGTGAATAAAGAAAAATTTGACTGTGTCCACCATTACAGATCTTAACTTGAAGGTTGAATTCTTCAAGAATTATTGCATAGTGAAGGATATGTTGGACCATTACTTCCGAATCAAGCAACGGAGTCAGAGTGGGCGGCCTATACAAACTTGATGTTACCAAAGAAAGCACATCATGCAATCGACTCTCTTCACTATGCCAACAGATTCTTTGGCATCAGTATGGACACATCAATCATCCCTCGATTTATTTTACATGTAAAAGAATATGGTTGAAGTTGGGTCTCCCATGTTACGTAATGAGAAAGTTGTTTGTGATGGATGTGCATTAGAAAGATGCACGTAGATGAATTCCCCTCTAATCCCGAGCAAGAAAAAGAGAGATGTGTTAGATCTTGTGCATACCGGGATGTTTGTGGGCCTATGCATCAGGGTCTTTAGGAGGTGCATTTTACTTTCTTGTATTATTGATGATTGCAATTCTTAGATTCATTAATGGATTTACTCTTAGATGAAAAAAGTGTGATGTTTCGGGAAGCACTTTAAGGAATCTCGTAACCATGGTGGAAAAGAAAAACAAGAAAATTCATCAAAATCCTCCTCCGTCGTGCATCAAGGGGAGAGCGGATAACCGTGGGTACTTCAATAAATATTGCAAAGAGAATGGAATAGTGCAACAGTTTACAAGCATTCTTATACTCCATAGCAAAATGGAGTCACTAAAAGAAAAAATAGAACTCTGGTAGAGGGTGCACGCAAGATGTGATGGAAAGGTAAAAATCTTCAAATGCATTTTGGGCTGAAGCCATTAATAATCGCTAGCTACTTAAAGAATAGAAGTCCAACAAGGTGTCTTGATAGTGTTACACCCAAATACTTTCAAATAATAAACTGCAGGTTTGGAACCATACAAACCTGCAGTTAATAATTTGAAAATTTTTGGGTGTAAAGCTTTTGCACATATTCCAAAGGAGAATAGGGAGAAATTGGATGCTAAAGCCATCAAATGTATTTTCATTGGGTAATCGCTCTGAATTTAAAGCATACAAATTGTTGTCGTCATGATTTCCTGCTACTCACAAAGTATTTCGCAAGTAGAGATGTACTTTCCATGAGCAGAAAGAAGGAAATCATGAACAGAACAGTCATGAGGAATGGCATAAAATTATTGATGAAGGAGTTAAAGAAGAAGAAGAAATAGCCTGAATAATAAAGAAATAGGCATCCGCTAAATGCATAACAAAGAAACCATCCCTGGCAATGTATTTACCGACAAGAATAAAATGTAGCTAAAGAAGAAGGACTCAATGATATGGAAAGTTCAAGCAATCAGCTCACCTAGCGTTGGAGACAGATCTTCACAAAGTGGGGAGGAAGATAATCACTGAGAAGATCTTCAAGACAGATAGATTCGCTCTCGAAGGTATAAAGATTCATGCCCTAATGAGTAGCATTTCCGCGTTATAGAACCCATGAATTTTGATGAAGCTAATGAACATGATGAATGGTGAAATGCAATGGAGGAAGAATATGAATCTATAATGAAAACAATACTTGGAATTGACTAAATTACCTAAAGATAAGAAGCCCATTGATGCAAATGGATATACAAACCCAAGTTTAAACTTCCATGGTAGTATAGATAAGTATAAAGGACTGGTTGCAAAGGGTATCTACAAAACGTAAGGTATTGATTATACCAAACATTTGCACCAATAGTTAAATTGAATATTATCATAATGTTAATCGCTTTAGATACAAAGTATCATTGGAAGTTGCACGCTTAGATGTTAAATCGGGTGATTTTGAATGGTGAGTTAAAGGAAGAGTTTTACCCTACTCAACCCGGTACTGTTGAAAAGGGCAAGAACACTTTAGTGTAAGTTAAAGAAAGTGTTGTATGGACTAAAACAGACACATAGGTCATGGTACAGAAGATAGGTTTTTCTTCTTCTTCAATGGTTTTATGAGCAAAAGGATCCAAATCAGAGCACCAAATTTGATGAACAATATAGTATTGATTTCATTATGTTGATGATTTTAATAATTACAGGAAATGCATAGAAGTTGATTGATGAAATCAAGGAGCATTTGTCAAAGGTATTTGAAATGAAAGATCTTAGTGAGTTACATATCGCTTGTGGTCTTGAAGTTTACGGAAATGCATGCCAAAATTTTGTTTGTGAGAGTAAGTATATTATAGAAATACTTAAGAGATTTAAGATGGATCGTAAGTCTCTATTGTTCCCATGCAAATCGCATCGTGAAACCGCCTTGTGATGATGGTTCAAGGAGGTGAATGGCACTTTGTATAGACAAATGGTGGGTAGTTCGAATTATCCCACCACAACCAGACATGATATTTCATATTCCTCGTGAGTGTGTTAAGCCTTCCGGCGCTTGAAACCTCATGAAAGCCATTGAACAGTTAGCTAAGCAAAGAGATCGTGTATCTAAAAGGCACGCTTTTGATTATGGTATTAAATATACCGGGATGCATCCGGGATGTTGAGATGACAGTTATTCAAATTCGACATCGGCAATATGGATGATCAAGATCAACCACCTGATAGCGCTCTCTAATTGGATCCGGTTGTTTGCTGGAGTAGTAAGAAGCGTTCTCATCAGATTCCCTTTGTTCCCATCGGGCGTAATATAAAGCCTTGTAAAAGAATCTGTGAAGTTGTTTGGTTAAGAAGACTTCTTCAAGATGTTGGAGAAGAACTAAAAGGAACCCACGATGATCAGATGTGACAATCAAAGCCGATCAATATTGGCGGCGAACTGACCTTCACGCAAGGACATCAAAGCATGTTGAAGCTCAAGATCATTTTGTTCTAGAAAAGTTGCAGTCAAACGAAATAAATCTTGTGTATTGTAATACTAGTGAAAATACCGGATGATGCCCTCGCTTCCCTCGAAAATTAAGTTTGAACCGCTTTAGGAGATGTTAGGTGTCAAGCCTAATCCATCTCCACATAGAGACTTGGAAATAATGGAGATGTTATCTAGTTGTTAAAGCAACTAATTGCCGGGTTATGTTTGAAGAGCCTACCATTGTTAAGAGCTCCGGGCTATTCAGTTGTCTTTGTTTCTGCATGTATCGACCAAGAGTCTCTTTCCCTATATATAAGGATGTAATCCCACTGCTTATCATCAATAAGTGAGCTTAGCCCTCATCAGTATTGTTTGGCGCGTGGTATATTTTATCTCTTTCTGTACAGAATGTGCTGCAATACCACCGCAAAGCCCACATCTGTTAAAATTCAAACTCTTTACTCGACTCGGAATTTAGAAGAAATAAATCGACGATGAAATTAGAGTTTATGATGAGATTCGAACCTTGGGAAGATAAGGATTCTACTCCTCATCGAATGCCTCCCACAAGATCCACTTCTCAATGCGCCCAATGTCAAGCTTCACCTATCAAAGATTACACAACCATGCCAAATGATGTGAATACTGCGACCTCATCATTTGCATCAAATTACACATTAGATTTTATTGATAGCTAGGTAATCTTTAAATCAAAATATATTACACATAGCAAGTGAATATTAAACGTTTGTTGACGGTTCAAACATCAAAAACCAAAGCGTGCCCTGCCTCCTCAAACAATCTTTTAAGAAGTCAAACAATCTTTTAAGAAGCTAAATAGTTACAGCTTATAGTAATAACTTTCGGAGATATTCACGACATACTTGCACACTAAATATGATCTTTATGTTCTCTGAACCCTGCAACATTAGGCTATGCCCTTGGAATTAAACTCGAGACCTATAAGTCTATAAGGAGTTTCAACGACTTATATCTTCGATTCGGTATCGGGAAATTTATGTGCATATTCTTTGACATGGTGCATTATCCACTAGTCTTGGATAGATCAAAAGTTTAACACTAAAGTCATATCTGCATTTAAAAAAAATATTCTGTATTTCAAGAAATTTTAAAGTCGGAACTCCTCTAACTTATTACTCCAGCAAGGGAAAGGATTTCTGTAAGGCAACAACCAGACCAGCTCCTATATGTTTTATTACCACACTCATGAAATATGAAACACTCATGCAATATGAAACCCGCGGACAGCTGAAACACGGGGACAGCTAAGGAAATCGGCGGTAGAGAATGGGCAGATAGCTGAAACGCACGGACAACTGAAATGCACCGATAGTTGAGAAAATCCATGGATAAAATGAAACGCTAGGATAGGTGAGGAAAGATAGAAAATGAAACGCACGGGAGCCAGAAAATGAAATGCCTGGATAGTTGAGGAAATCTAAATGGTAATCTCAAAGGTTAATCATTTAAACGTGG
>SNQJ01S0213139.1:0-15759 GCA_010110895.2 Picea sitchensis | reverse complement strand
AGTTGATCCATCTCAACTAGACATTCAATTGATTGTTCTATCACTACAAAGAATATAACAACCCAACATTATCCCACTTGTTTTCTTCCTTATTGATACAAGAGAACATGAACATATATTCACTAACCCAAGGTAGTTATGCCCATTGCTTCTCTACACTAAGAGAACTTTACATCACTCATAGACTTGGTCAATGAGTCTGTTATTTTTCCAATGTGTCTACTTTCTCCAACAACACCTTATTTCTTTCCAACGTGTCTACTTTCTCCAACAATACCTTATTTCTTTCCATCGTGTCTCTCATGAAATGGTATTTTCAATCAATATTCTTTGTCCTAGAATGGTAAGTTGGGTTCTTTTCTAGGAATATTGTGCTTTGGTTGTCGCAATTTATCTTCATAGCTTTCTGCTCAAACCTAATCCTTGAACATAGTCGATGCAACCATAATTCTTCTTTGCTTCCATCAGTGGTTTCCACGTATTCATATTTTCTTTTTGACAAGGCTATGATCGCCTATCGCTTACTCATCTTGTTGATTGCTCCATCAAACATCCTGAATACATATCCAATGGCCGACCTTCGTCAATCCATATATCTAGCCTAGTCGACGTCCACAAAGACATGTATATTTACTTCACTACCAGCTTTAGGTTTCCCTTGGTAGCATATATCATAATCTTTTATGCCACACA
Source organism: Picea sitchensis (assembly GCA_010110895.2). NCBI lineage: Eukaryota > Viridiplantae > Streptophyta > Pinopsida > Pinales > Pinaceae > Picea > Picea sitchensis. Next base: position 15,066 of record SNQJ01S0213139.1, on the reverse strand, counting down.
AATACCTTAACACTCTATTAATAGTTGTCCAGTGCTCTTTCTCATATGTCAACATGTATCTGCTCAATACTCCCACTACATGAGAAATGTCTATTCGGTTGCATACCATCACATACATCATACTACTAATAGCACTTGCATAGGGAACATGTTCCATGTCCTCTATTTCTTTGTTTTTCTTTGGACAATGTTTAGTAGTTAGTTTTTCTCCCATCGGAATTGGCACCTTGACTAGTTTGCAATCCTGCATGTTGAAACACTTCAATATTGTTTCAATATACTTCCTCTAATTCAACCAAAGCTTTCTAACTACCTGATCTATCTTGATCTCCATTCCCATAATGAAGTTCATTGCACTGAGAAACTTCATGTTGAACTTTGAGGATAGTTTCTTCTTCACCTCCTTTATAGCATCCATGTTGTTTGTGACCAGATACACGTCATCGACATACAAAGATACATATATAAAATAGTCTCCTTCTTCCTTGGAATATGCATGGTGATCATCCTTGCTTATCAAAAATCCCAAACTAAGGATGTAGGTGTCAAACTTCTGGTACCACATCCTTGGAAATTTTTTTAGGCCATAAAGGGATCTTTTCAATTTGCACACCAGATATTTCTTTCCCTTTACTACAAATCCTACAGGTTGTTTCATGTATATTTATTCTTCCAGGTCCCCATGTAGGAATGTTGTCTTCACATCTAATTTCTCTATCTCAAGATCAAATGTTGCAGCTAGAGACATTAACATGATAATGGAAGTTAATTTTTCAACAGGGGAAAAAATCTCACTGAAGTCACTTCCCTTGACTTGGAAATATCCTTTCACTACTAGTCAAGATTTGAATTTATCGACTTGACCTATTGTGCTAAAAAATTTCTTGAACACCCAGTTGCTACCATCGAGTTTCCTTCCATAAATTAATTCAACCAAATCGCATGTCTCATTCTTGTTCAAGGATTTTGTTTCTTCAACCATGGAATCCTTCCATATTGTACCCTCTATCAAGTCGATTGCCTCCCTGACCAAATTGGGCTTCTTGTCAGTGGAATCTAACATAAAAGTAGAACAGAAATTGGGTGGACTATACCTTTCGACTTTTTTTCTTACTCATTCATACCTCCTTACAACTAGAGTCAATTGTTCCACCTCTTCATCTGATTCAATCGACTCATCTGAATCATCTTCTTCATTACTTGGTTCAAACACCAACTTCTCTAGTTCCTTCTCTATTTGAACCTCTTCAAACTTGGAAGTTCCACCAACTTCCTTGAAGACCACATCTCGATTGTATACTATTTTCCTCGATGTAGGATCCCATAGCTTCTATCCTTTCATTCCATCCTTGTACCCAATGAAAATACACTTGACTACCTTCTTGTCCAGATTGTTGCCCTTTTCCTTGGGAACATGCACAAATGCATCACAACTAAATACTTTGAGATGTGAAAATGAAGGATTCTTACCAAACCATACCTCATGAATGAGACTTATTTACCAAATATTTTGCATTTTCAACTGCCTCTACCCAGAATTCTTGTGCAATCCCAACACCATTGAGCATGCTCCTTGCATTTTCCATCGACGTCTTGTTCATCCTCTCAACAACTCCATTTTACTATGGGGTATATGGTGTGGTTTTTTGGCATGTTATGCCACACTGCTTGCAAAAATGCTCAAAATACTTTCAACATAATTCACCCCCATTGTCAATTCTCAACACCTTGATCTTCTTATCTGTCTATTTTTCCATGAGAGATTTAAACTCTTTGAATTTCTCGAAAACCTATTTTTTCTTCCTCAAGAAATATATCCATGTCTTCCTGGAAAAATCATCTATGAAGGAAATATAATGCAGGGCTCCACCAAGTGAAGTGTCTGGTACATGCCCAAACACATAACCATGTATCAATTCCAAAATTCCATCTTCCCTTGTTTCTGTAGGTGGGAACCTAACCCTATTTTTTTTTCCATATATGCAATTCTCACAAAAATCAACTTCCAAATTACAATTAGGAAAACCTTCAGCCATACCTTTGCTGTGCATATCTCGAAGTCCTTTTTCACCAATGTGTCCCATTATATGGTGCCACAACATGGTTGGGTCAACTTGACGAAGAACAGTCGAGTTGATTTGTATTGACTTAGCCCGAGTTGAGTTGATTCAATTCAAATTCGATTCGACTTCAGGAACAACAATGGTGTTGCATCCATTCGAGTCAACATTCCCTAACAACTTGTATAGGGTTCCAATTCGAAATCCTTTCATTAAGACCATCACACCCCTAACCATTTTGTGTTTATCCTTCTAAAATAGTGTGTGCACACGTGCATCACTCATTTTTCTAACAGATATCATATTTCTAGAATATGTAGCACACTTGAAATGGTTTTACTCCTCACATATTGTAGTATTAGTCGAACTCTTCTCTTTCCAACAATTTTGGTTATCGATTCATACCTCAAGAACACATCTCCCCCTTCATATCTCTCATATTCATAGAACCATTATCTGTGAGGTTTCATATGAAATTATTCTCCTAAGTCAACCAACCAAACACCCTGACCCAACTATGTATTGGTCGACACTAGATACACTTCGCCTCCTTTATCCGGAGTAGTCTTTCTCTCATCAACTGCTTCTCATCGAATCTTGTATTGACTTATGTTTCCTTTGACTTTCAGTCTCTCTTGTAATTCCTATCTCTACCACGTTTCTAGCATCTTCTCATTGACTGAACCGAGGATTTATATCTACCCTTCAACTTAGACTTTCTACCAGAGAATTTACCTTTATCTTTGTTGACTGGTCGACCTATCACCATCAAGGAATCTTTAGTCGATCCTTCCATGTTATTTTGTCTCATTTCTTCTAATAGTAGAGATGCAACCAGCTATTCTAGCGCTAGTGTGGTCAAATTAATCCCTATAGACATGACTAAGTTATCCCAAGAGTCTAGAAAATAAAATAATAGGATAATACATTTCTCTTCCAAAGTGATTTTAATATCCACAAACAATAACTAACTTATTACAGTATTGAATGCATTCAGATGCTCTTTTACCAAGCTCCCATCACTCATCCTTAGAAGAAATAATTTATTTTTAAGGAATAGCTTGTTTACCATGGATTTCAATTGGTACAATATTCCTAATTTTTCCCATAGTTTCTTGGCCAAGTCTTCACCTAACACATTCAGCAACACCAAATATTTCAAGCAAATTTGAATCGTACTCATTTCACTTCTTTCAAGCTTCTCCCATTCTTCCCTCGACATACCCATCAGAATGGTACATGTACTTACAGCTTCCCACTATTCTCGATCTTCAATTTTAAGCTTCCAAAGCTCAAAATTATGGCCATTGAATTTTTTGATATTTATCCTCAAACTACTTACCATTCTTTCAAGCACAACTTTAAATATCTCTAACTTACAGCTCCCATTCGACCTAGGTTTAGCTAAGATACAAGATCTACTCAACCTTCCTCTGATTCTATGATACCACTGTATCAAAACATCTCAGATAAATCTTTGATACTAGATGATGAGAAATAAATACTCACACTAAACCAACTAGGAAAGAGAATACAGGTTTAAAGAAGAAATAAATGATAATCACACACCGTACACATAGATTTTACCCTGGAAACCCAAAACTAGGAAAACCATCATTCCTTGAGCATATTTCTCCTTGTTGTCTTATTCATTCAATGAATAAAGAGTTACATGACTAACGTTGTTCTGCACCTAAGACACAATCACTATCATACTCTCTTGCTTTACACAAGAACAAGCCTACAACCAATTTAGCTAACATCTACATGACCAACAACATCCTCTTGAAGGATTCATAAATTTAATACAATTACAAAACACCTTATTTATAGGATTTATAGCATGCAAAACCCTAAATTATGACGCCCAAAAATAGTTATATATCCACACAGATTATTGGATGCAATCCCGCAAATCTTGGGATTTGTTATAGTCGACTTCATTTGGTTTACCAGTCGGTATTCAGTCGATTTCCACTCGATATCTTGTTGGCCACTTTGACTTCGGCTTGTTTATTGATCACTTCAACTTCTGACTTCTCGGTTGATCACTTCGACCTCGACTTAACCATCGAATCAACTTGACTCGTTGATCGATTCTTCATCTAGACAATGCACCTCAAATAGACATTTGGATGATTGTTCTATCATTGCAGAGAATATAAAAACCCAACACATACAACCTTCCCAATTTGAATCTATGTAACCAATCAACCTGAAATATTTTGTAGATATATCTGCCAATCCATAACCAATTGTACCATGGATATACCTCAAAATTCTCTTGTTTTCTTTCCAATGTATCTCCAAAGAATCTAACATGAATGATGATGCAATGTGTTACACCTCATATTCACCTTAGTGTACGCTATATTTTTTCACTAGATGTGGACCATCATATCAATAGATTATGTGCCTTATTGTATCATGATGAGATAAAAGTGTGGTTGTATTCACACTCATGTATTGTATTGGACCATGCTTATATGTTATATGTATTGGTGAGGAGTCCTATGTAGTATCTCCAAACCCCATGTGGTTGGTCATGGCCCGTCCTTTTAGTCCTCATTTCAAGATAGGATTTTCTTTTATGGATATAGTCAATTTCCTCTTGATGTTGGTAACGCTTCATCATGTCGGTCATTTATGATCTGGGTTGGTATGAAACCATCTTGGGGTGGATCCACTAGGAAACATGATCCATGGGAGCTACTAGTCTCTCCTACCCCTTTGTATATGATGTAAAAGTGTTTCTCTTTATAAATGTTGTCACACCTATGTATAGCACACTTGTTTTATTCCTAAGCATGGATCCCTATTTTATGTATTCATCACACTTTGGCCATCTAATTTCAGAGATCATTCTGCAAATGCTCACCTAGTTTCATGTCTCCCAAGGAAGTGTCACATTTCTTGAGGCGGTACACATATCTTGAGGCATTGGTCACATCCTCCAAGGCACATTTGGGATATTTATGCATACATGGACACCCTCTACACATGCCACATTGGAGATTCATGAGCACCCTCCTCTTTCATCACTTTTGGAGATGTTTCTTACATGACTTGAGGGTCGACCCACATGTGTGGGGTTTATGACAACCATGTTGGTTTTTTTGGTAATGATTTGAATTGGAAAGGCATATTCCTTGCTTTGTGGAGAATATTTGCTTGATTTGAGGGCTTGGTCATACCTTGGAGATACTTTTGAGCATTCTTTGAGAAGATTTTTAGGATCTCGTCGAGGATCTCATCGAATTTCAAGGTCATTCCTCTTGGATGAGAAGAACATTAGAGCTTCGCTTGCTTGGGAGGTTACTTCACCGTGTTTTGAGGCCTCCACATCACTCTTTCCTTGGAATGTTGGGCTATGAGAGAAAATCAACTCCATTCTTTGTGGGATGTCCCTCTCTCATGAGGGTTTTATGTATATGTGGCATCATTTGATTATGTATTGACTCAGTCTCCTTCTTTATGTGGATGACAAGTCTTATTTTTTATTCTTCTAGGCTAATTTTAGGGAAAATAATTAATAAAGAATGAGAAGTATGTAGAAGCATCCTCTATAAATAGAGGCACTCCTTTCATTCCAAATTGTTATGAATTGTTGGATCATTTATGACTACAAATGATAGAATATATTCCTTTTGAGTTTTTGGTGTCAATTATTGGATCTTTCTCTTTCTTGGTTATCTTCTTGGTGCATTAAATATTTGTGATGGTGATTCAAGACTTCTACTATCATTCAAGATTGATCCATTTGAGGGGTTACTATACCACTTGGTGAGGAAATGTTCTAGGGTTTGTTCCTTCCTTCTTCTCTTGTTAACTTGGATAAGTGCTTAATCCATTTCTTCATTTTTCCTCTTGGTTCCGTGGCAAGGGTTTTTGTTGGCCCTTGACGAATTTTTCGGAGATACTTGGTCATGTTGGACCAATTTTGGGACTTCGATAGCGTGTCAAAGATGGAGCGCCAGACAAAGCAGATATTGCAGAATCTCGACCCACTTTTGGGTCCCTTTTCGGTTTTTGGGATAATGTAACGGGAATGGGATGTCGGCCCATGGGCTTTGCCCATGTGTAGGCCTATTTTGTATGTATAAATAAGTAAGCTAGGCGATCTAAGAAGTAGTACATCTATGTGATGGTAAATATTGCTATGTGCAAGTGATCTATGTGATTGAGTAGGCTTTGTGCATGACTGTAAGAGGCTTGCAGAGAAAAGTGCAATTCGTTGTAAGGAGTTGTGGAAGGATTTGTGTTGTAGCGCAAAGAAGAAGGATCTAGTGAGCTGCGCAAATATTCTATCCTATGCGAAGAAGGTTTTTGGTGGCTCTGTGTTGTAACTGATTGAAGACGCTAATAAAGAAGAAGAGTTGGTGGATGTAGCCCCAGGGTGGGGGTGAGCCACATAAATCTGTGTGTTATGCTTTTTGCTTCAACTTGATGTGTTTATCCCTTCTTTTGCTAAGTGCTTTGATATATTTAGATAGATCTACTTATGCTTTGTGCTTCTTAGAGGTGTGTGAATGTTAGATCTGACATGTATGAAGATGCTCAGTGTTGATCTACCGGATCTAATCTGTTTTACTATTGCTAAGTGTTGAAACACCTTAGATCTAAGTGAATGTTGTGATGCTCTGTGTTATCTGCGAAGTATAATAAGGGTTGAATATTGATGAATGATCGATGCTAAGTGATCAATAAGTGATATAATCACAGACCTGTGTCCCAGCTAAGGTTGTAGACACCTGAGTCTTGCAACCACCCCTACCTCTACCTCAGGTGAGACTTCATCTCTTCGCAGGTGTTGTTGAAAGGGTCGGTAGTTAGGGTTTTGTTGGTGTTCTCTTGTAGCATTGAACCCTAGGTCTTCCCCTATGCCAACAAATGGTTCCATTGCTAGGACCTGAAACTATGATTGTTGGGAATTGAAGAAGAAGAAGCTTTGTGCAAAGATTCGATTTGAAACCATGGAAGCTCTGTGCATAGATCTGTTTCCCTGGAGTACAACATCCTACTTGACCTGTGACACTTTGAGCCAAGAAAGAAAATTCAGATCTGCAATAAAAGAGGTTGATACTGAAGAAAAGAAGCAAGATTTGAACGCTTTATGGTCTAAGAAAGGTAAAAGTGGAATTTTTTTATTAAAAGAGGTAAGATCTGTAAGCTCTGTGCTTTGATAAAGGTAAGAATAGTTAAAAGTTATAGATCTTAAATCTTTGTACTCTGTAAAAGTAAGATAAGTGGAAATTTTTGTTTCTAAAGCATGGATCTAGGTATGTTTGGTAGATTATGTCCTAGCTTAAAAACTAGGGCATTAATATATGAAAGAATGTTTGATATGAATAGATCGGATAAGAATAGCAATAGATATGTTATACCTATGCATATAAAGAATGTTTGGACTAACAAATGGATGCAGGATCCTAGAAAGAATTTGTTTCGGGTTATCTCCTATGATCCTAGTGCGAAGTACAAAAGAGGTTGGAGATCATTTAAAAGAAAGAGAGGATTAACCCTCTGTTACAGTTGCAGAAAATCGAGACATGTAGCTAAGGAATGCCCTGGTGGAAGGCCTAGTTTTCTTTGTTGTAAAGCTCTAGACCATGAAGTATTGGATTGCCCCAGAATGATTGCTAAGCTTGAAGGAATGAATCTGAACCAAGAGGAAGATCCAGAAATAGCAGAACCCTAGAAAGAATCAGTGAAAGTATTTCTACAGATGAAAGAAACCTTGAATGACCACCGACATGTTAGGTTATTAGAGATATTTAAAGAAAAAAAATGCATCGAAGTAAGAATAGGGGACTTCAACATTGATTGTGTTTTGGATAAGGAAACATAGATGAATATCATGACAGAGAGAACTTGGGAAGCTATAGGGAGGCCTGCTATGATTCCTTCATTAGGAGAAATAGGACTGTTCAGAGGAAAATTGGTAAACCTATGTGGAAATCTCACTCAGATATCTATGAATGCCAATGGAACTTCGACTGAAGAAGATTTTAAGATTATTAAATTTATTGAGGACAACGCCCCATTTACCATGTTATTGGGAAAACCCTGGATTGATAGAGATAAAGCTAGACAAAAGGAAGAAGAAGAAGTTTTGGAACAACAGAAACAAGAGTTACAAGAATTCATGACCAGAAGGATCGCACAGTTGATTGAAGAATGGGAGAACAGATCGAAGTTATTTCACACTAGATACCCTAATGTCGAAGCTATAAGAACATTGGAAGACCCCCAGAAGACTGAAGTACCTATCCCAGACAAATAAGAAATATTACCCCTGAATCTTAGGAGAGAACCTCAACAGCGCACAGTGACTATGCTAAAAGAAGATAGGAATCAGAATGAAAAAAGACAGACCGAGTTGAAGATTACTGGAAAGAAGGCTAGAAAGATAAGTAAGAAGTGGTCTAAGATTGAAAAGTTATAGAAGGCCCCAAAGGAGGCATCGAAGAAAGAAAACTTGCAGAATGGGAGCTTCGTCGGGATGTCAGAACAACGACATAGGTCACTTCGTCGTGGCGAAGCAATATAGTCATTAGGGACGATATATCCATTCGACTGATGCTTTGAATGACTGGAAAAACATCTATGGCTTTCCACCTGACCATTGGACCATGCCATAATGGAAAAAACAAGTTTCAATGAAGCCTCATACCCATTGCAAGCAATCCATTGTTGAGTTTCCTATTTACCCTGTTGTGCCATGCACGAAGAACACTTTTTCCAAATCGAGAATTTGAGCTCGCAACCTTGGTTAAGATTGTCCAGTGATCATTACACCCTTACTTTCCATCTTATTGTCATGTCTACATTACTTCATGAACTTGATATTATTAACCCCGAGCACGTATGTCCGAAGAGCTTAGCACACTTGAAGAATCTGTGAAGGAAGTACTCATTGATCTCAGGACCGAGAAAGTCATGTCAGAAGAAGAATGTCTATAGGTGTGCAAGCATCATCGACAGGAGGAGTCCAAGCTTCGCCATCGACTGCTCGTGGAGCAGGAACTTCCAGAATCATGACAGAGACGAGAACGAAGCATAGAGATGATCTCGTGAATGCTAAGTTGATTCCAAGCATCTTACCTGCGTATATACCTCCTCTGAGCGGTGCAGTGAACATAGATAGTGTTCCTAGAGATTTTGACTATGCCTTGGTCACTCCATACCTCCTGAAAGGGATACGTGCAATTCGCACAGACCAGGATAAGATAGGAGCGCTAAAGTTAGTGACTTCAACCTTGGAGACCGTAAATCTTACAGTATGCTCACCTCACATAAGTATCTGAACAAGACAAAAGGAAATAATTCAAAGATTATCCCCCAGGCTTGGACCCATAACCTCATGCAGTCTACCCTGCTTAATGTTATGAAGATCCCACACTTCAGGCGACATCAAGAAGTGAACGCATGTGTTAAGTTTTTTTTATCTTGTTACCATGGAGGATATTTATGGTTGAACCGACGTATCACAGTGGATCCTACCTTGATCCATCGGATCACCGGGCTGAGCATGAAAGGCCTTGACCCACATGATTTTTACCCTAGAAATACCACAGACTGAGCCTTAGCACAGAGGATAAAAGAGACTTATGGAGATGTCGAGAAGGGAACGTGAGGCTACAAGGTAGCCTCTATTCAGAATGATGCAGTATGCCTTGCCTTTCAACTAATTGTTGTGAAATTAGTTCGCAAGAACTGGCCCACCCAAGTCACTAGATTCATACTAGACCTCGCAGGAAAGTGCGCGGAGGGACTACAGATGAATTGGGTGCAGTACTTGGTAAACCAGTTGGAGCTCAACTGCAGAGAAGCCCGAGAACAAGGATATGAGTTCCATTTCAGTTGGCTCCTAATCCTGATTGCTTTCATTGCATGGGAGATGCCAGAAGGTGTGACCTTCTTGGACATCGAGCCATTTGAACCGTTGGCCGCAAATTTTAGTACCCTGTGGTACTCGAATGATATGAATAAACAATGGTAGTCAAATGTCGTGTTTCATTCATATTATAATCAGTTGAAAGTAGTTATCCATTCTACACCGTGCATCACTTCGAACACCCTCTACAGGTTTTGGCCCCTGATGAAGTTCAACATAGACAAACACTTTCTCTACATCACAGCACGTGCTGATGAACACAAGTAGTAGTTACAGTCCTATTATAAATTAACAGAAGAAGATCTGGAGGAGATCACAAAGGAATGGTCGGTGGACCTCCTTGTTCCAGCTGACCTTGTGGAGATATCTTATGTAGACATTCCTGAAGATATGCAGGATATACCTAGACCTAGCATGCGACAGAAGATTAGCGAAGTGAAAGACTTAAGCATTGCTTCGATGAAGACTGCTTCCATCACGCCAGAGCAAGAGGGTGATGTGAAGAGTTAGAAGAAGTCAAACAGAAGCACAAAGATGAATCGGAGCTTTTGAAGAAGAGGAAGGGTTCACTTCAGAAACCTTCTTCTCGGAAGAAGTCCAAAGCTCCAGTGACTAAGCTACAGACCACACTGACCCCAGACGACTTCAACCTCATCGTTGTAGCTCTAAATGATTATGTGATGGAGATAGTAGAGAATAAAGAGACTAAACAAGAGGATATGTACAGTCGGATCGAGATAGATCTCCAAGGAGTGCAGCAGGCACTTCATTCGAAGTGCACAGTCTCCACTGTGCCCCTATCAGTTGGAACACTAGAAGTAGGATATGAGCCAGATCAACTCCACCAAATCATGGATTTAGTCGAGGCTCGACTTTGAAAATCACAAGATGAAGCAGAGCAAGCCACTTAGACTTTGACACAAGTACATGGAGTACTCTTAGAACAACACAGTGTTGCAGAACAAGAAAAGATTGTTATCCAAGCAAAGTGGAATGACGAGAAATCACAGCTACAACAAGGAAAGGAACAGATGTTGGCGGAGCAACTGGAGGTAAAGGAAGAGGTCAACAGAGCACTTCACTCTGTAACAGTAGTTGAGGTAAATACTGAAGAAAGAATCCCACAGCAGGTGGCATAGCTCAAAGAAGTGATCCAGAAGCTCCAGTAGCACATTATAGATCTAGAGCTTCACGTAGTACCTGAGACCCCACAAGAGATCAGAGACCAAAGAGAAATAACTGCCCGCATCGCCGTTGACAGACGTAAATCTCTTGCCTTGGAGTGCAAGCAGTTGAGCAGACGCAACGCCCAGACATATGAGAAACTCACCGAGAACCCAGAGTTATATAAATTGGAGTCGCATCTCCAGGAGGCGAAGTATGAAGATGAAAAGCTACATACGCAGCTGAAGGCCCTATCACATGTAGAAAGAATGAAGAGATATCATGAGCAGCGCACGGCCCAACAGTAGATCCATACAATCTAGAGCAAAGTGTGGACGTGACTCAATGACTTCAACTGGTGCAAGATAAGGCATGTCAGCTGTTCACAGAGGTTGAAAGCCAAGGAGCAGAGCTAGAACAGATTGTGAGTACAACATAACAATGCCTAGAGGGACCCGTCAATGACGCACTCATCCAGGAGTTTGTCAAGCAAGAGGCCATAGCACAACAAAAGGTTGAAGAAGCTCGAGCCAAGCTCAAGGAATTCGAGGCAAAATTGATTAGACCATAGTGACTCTGGACGAGTCACGGGTGAGTCTTGGGGGCCTGTTGCCCCTTGACCAAGTTTTGGGAGATAGTTGGTGATGTTGGACCAATTTTGGGACTTCGACAACCTATTTTTGGTAATCAATGTTTTTGAGATACTTTGGTCATGTTGGTAATTAGAGTTTTTTTTTCAATTTATAGTTGGTCTTGTTGGTGAAGGTTTTTTCCTTTGAGGAATCCCTTCTTGTAGGGCCTTGGTCCTCTTAGCTTATCTTTATTAGGTTGGAGATTACTCTTCCCTTAGGGTTTTAATATCTTTCCCTAGTATTTAATATAGGAGTGAATAATTCCTAGAGGGGCATACTTATTGACCCCATAAGCCCTAATTGGATTAAAAAAAGGCACTAGTCCTATATTCAACAACCAACAAAAAAAAACCCTAAAAAAATAAAAAATGTTGTTTAAAAAGAAATCTAACAATGAAAATCAAAGAAAAACGTTTATTTATATTTCATTTATTGTCTAGTGTAAAGTTAATGGATTATTTCATTTCCTAGACATATTATTGCTAGGGATTATGATTAATTGTTGATCTCTAACCCTAAGGAAACAAATCATCAATATTGGATTGAGATTTAAGGTGTTATCTAATGTTCATTGGGCTGATTAAGGTGATTCTCAAATATGTAAATTAAATTGAAGCATTAAAAATAAGATTTGGTGAAACCCTAAGGCTGGGGTTTGGTGCTTCAATGTGTTTTCCTTCTTACATCTAGCATTCATTTAATTTATATACTGGATACCAAGCTTATATCACATATCTAGAGGTGATATTAATCTCTGATATGCTAATCATTGCTTATCATTTTCTTAGAGGTTTTATTTGGTGAATTCCAAGTGCTAATTTGTAAAACCCTAAGGGGATTCACCATCTATTTTGTAACTTCTTGTTTAGTTAATGTTTATCTATCTTTATAATTTTTCTCTAACACTTGTTTGGATGTTATTTTATAGAATGTCTATTTCCCAAGTGGAAACATCCAATGAATCTTGTTTATTGTGCTTATTCTCTCTCTTGGATGGTAGTTTCATCAACTAACTCTAAAATCTTTGTGTTTTTACTCATAAATCATATTTAGAAGTGAAATTACAACAATAATTGTTGATTAATTGGGTTGGTTGTCATTGATGTCAACCCTTGAAGAAAGTTTGGCAGTGAACTCCAGTAGCACAAAGGTTTGGGTAATGGATCCAAGTTTGTTTGATGGATAGTGGTATGATTTTTGACATATTTGCAGGTAAGACTATCCTATATGGATAGTACATGTCATTCCATTTCCTTTGGTATGTGGAACATCACATAACTCCTCACGGTTAGAGAGTTATGGCCATGTAAAGTTGGAAATCCCTCATGAGTTATCTAGAAGCCCCAAAAGGTCAAAGTACTCAAAGTGGTTGCAACGAAGAAATTATTTAAATAATAAAGTGAAGTGATGAGTGTACTATAATTCAAACTGGATACAAAAAAAAATATTTAAATAATAAAGTTAATGGATAAATTACTAATTGGACAAGTGGCTAGAAGTGGGTTAGCCCTAAAATAAAGAAAGTGGGTTAAGACGGTTAGAAGGTAATTTAAATAATAAAGTGAAGTGATGATTCTACTATAAGTCAAAGTGGATACAAAATAAATTATTTAAATAATAAAGTTAATGGAGAAATTACTAAGTGGAAAAGTGGTTGGAAGTGGTTTAGCCCTAAAATAAGGAAAGTGGGTTAATATGGTTAGAAGGCAACCCCTTGAGGAAGCTACATGAAAGTATAAATAAGAGGCAAGGGTCTCTCATGTTTAATCACACTTGAGCATATTGAATATCTACAAGTGACTGAGCTTGTTGGCAAATATTTAACAGACAACGAATGGAAAATATTTAACAGACATCGAATGCTTGTCATTTATGGCAAGTACAACAGTGAAGATGGCATGAGTACAGGAAGTTTTTAATTGACAGGAAAACAGAAGATAAGTTCAGGAAGGTCAAATAATTGAAGGCGAATGATCGAAGGCAACGCAACATTGATCGAGTGATCGAAGACCCGTAAAGTTTGAGAAGAATCTCTGATCGTTGGATTCCATTTAAAATTACCAAAAGAACGAGGGTCGTCAGATCTGAATGTAGACAAGAAGAGATCGTTGAAGAGGAGGACAGATCTCAGCCGTTAGATCCAAGCGCAGGATCCGACCATCGTTGGATCAATAAGAACTCGCACGTCCTTTAAGGTATAAGGAGAAACGGGCGTAATCGCGATATGCAAAATCACGATGTAATCTGACCCGTCAGATCAAGATTTGATCTGGACCGTTGATTCCAGTCCATGTCAGAGTTTCAGGGATCGAGAGTTGAAGATGTCAAAGTTTCTTAACATCAGGAATCTCGATATCGTGATATGCGAAATCGCGATTTAATCACAGCCATTGAATCAAGATCAGATCTGGACCGTTGATCTGACCCCATGTCGGAGTTTTGTGAATCAGGACTTTGAAGTGACAAAAACACTGGACATCAAGGATGTCAAAAACGCGATATGCGAAATCGCGATTTAATTGCAGCCATTGAATAGAGATCAGATCTGGACCATTGATCTAACTCCATATCGGAGTTTCGTGAATCGTGACATGGAGAGGCAAAGAACCCAATGCAACAAGAATGCCAAAATTATGAAATTGCGATTCAATCGTAGCCATTGAATCAAGATCACATTTGGACCATCGAATCACAGGACATGTGGCAAGTGATCGAAAGTTCGTTGACTTGGGGTCAATGGAGCATAGTGTCGAAAATCACGAAATGAGAAATCGCGAAAGCACTTTTTGCATACGCGCTTGGTTATGACCATAGTCATATTGGTGAAGGAGCTAGTGCAAAAAAGTTCTGTATCGGAACTTCGGGGATCACGAAATGAGGTGTAGAGACACTCAGCACAGGATTGTCGAAATGTCGAAACCTGATTTAAAGGCAATGTCAATATAGTTCATCCAACGGTGCAGATAAATTGGAATATGATCGGAAGGTTACTGTTCTCCCTCAGAGGTAACTCCCCAGTTATGAATCTGTTAGCAAAACGGACTCATGATTGCAAATCAGTTAGCGTTTCAGTTGGCGTTTCAGTTGCTCAGACAGTTGTCTTCCTTTTGCTAAAGGAGATGGGAAGTTGAACCGCCATGAGGGTGTATAAAAGAAAAAGAGAAATACAATGTGTGGTTGGTTGTTCTGTATGAGAAAAGAATGAAACTGTAAGAAAAGAAAAATAAAAGGATGTGCAGAGTGAGATGGAGAAGATGCACAGTGTGAGAAGAAACTCAATGAAGAGTAAAAGATGATGAAGAGAAGTTGAAGC
>SNQJ01S0213138.1:10269-23715 GCA_010110895.2 Picea sitchensis | reverse complement strand
GTGAGCAAAATAAAATAAAAACTCATCGAATGTCGTTTACCAAGGCTGGCGTTCCCCGACAACGACACCAATTTGTTAGCACAAATTTCCACCCTCCAATTGAGTTGATAAACCTATTATAACAACGATGAAAACTTGGCTAATTAAAGGGGTAAAGCCCCAAACTATCACAAGCTAGACCCCTCTCTGTTTGGGCTAGTGCTTGCTAGCCTCATGTGGGAGTCCCTAGGTGTTGAACTTTTAATCCTTAGCTCAAGCACATGTAGTTTCTTTTCAATTTAGCATGAACTTGAGCCATAAATAATGTAGCTACTCTAGTTGCAATAACCAAGATCACAAGAAGAATAACCATGCACAAGAACACGAGAAGTTATCCTGGGAAAACCCTTCTGAATCAAAGGAAAAACCCAGCAATCCTTTGCTATAGAGTCAAGAGAAGATCCCCCACACCATAAACCCTAGAGCACACAAGAGGATGCTTCTATGACCTAGAAAAATTGTGCATAAGAGGAATATCGCACTTCAGTCGTACAAGTAGCTTGAGAGAAATTTATAATGAAGTGTGAGTTAGTTCCACAATGGGGATCTACTCTCTTATATATACAAGACCTAACTCATCAATAGATGTGTCTATTGGCACAATAGGGTCGACTTGTACTACTCAAAAAATATAATTAATCTTTTACCAAATATTAATAATCTTTACATGGTGGGGCTGACTTGTACCCTTCACAATACAAAATTAGCGTTACACAATAGATCTTACTCTTAGACAATATAGCAAGGATCTCTCACATCCTCTAGTGCTCAGCCACTAGGGCCATGTCCACCTGTGCTCAGCCACAGAGATGTCACTCTCAACAGATCAACTCAACTAAGTCCATAGGAGTACCATCTAGAGAGCCATCTCAAGTCGACTCAACTAAGTCCATAGGAGTCCGACAGGAGACCATCTCAAGTCATCTCAACTCAATCCAGAGGAGCACGACAAGAGACCACACACATCATCTCAACTCAGTCCAGAGGATAACGACCTAGAGAATGTCTCGTGAAGCTGCAATCATCAACACTCCCTCTTAGCTAGGGAGGCATTCTCCACTAGGCCAAGTCTCTCACGGAAGTACTCAATCTTTGTCCTGGCAAGCAGTTTGGTGAAGACATCTGCAACCTGCTCGTGTGTAGAAAGGTACTGCACATGTACTGCTTTCCACAGCTCTGGTTATCACAATGGATAATGGTGGAATCCATCTCATGTCCAAATAAGTCTGCAAGGAGCTTCCGAAGCCACATTGCTTCACAGACTGCCACACATAATGCAATGTACTCTGCTTCTACGGTACTCAAAGCCACAGAAGTTTGTTTCCTGTTGCACCAAGAAACCATGGCAGATCCCAAAGTAAAACAACAATCGAAAGTACTCTTCCAGTCCACTGGGCTCTCTGCCCAATCTGCATCGGCATATCCCTACAATCTCATGTCTACATTGGAGGCATATCTCAGGGCATAACCAACTGTGCCTCGTAAATATCTCAACACATGCTTCGCTGCTATCCAATGTGTCTGTCTTGGCTGACTCACAAACTGACTGAGTACACTCACTGCATAGCATATATCAGGTATGGTGTTAACCAGATACATCAACGATCCAATCAGTTGTCTGTAAAGATGTGGATCAATCTCACCTGAATCAGTAGAAGCCTCGGTCAGTTTCTTCAGAATCATCACCATCGGTGTAGGCATGGATTTGCACTCCATCATCCCAAATTTCTTCAATATCTCCACTGTATATTTTTCTTGACTCGGAAAAATCTCATCAGTCCTCTGCCACACTTCTAGTCCCAAGTAGTGCATCATACCAAGGTCCTTCATCTCGAATTCAGAAGCCAATGCACGCTTGCATTCAACAATAAGGCTTTATGAACTGGTGAGGAATAAGTCATCAACATATAGGACCAAAATCAGGCACTCATCACCAACAATGTTGCAGTATAGGTTGGGATCAACAACACTCTTGTTGAATCCCAAACTCATCAAGAATCCATCAATCTTCTCATACCAAGCACAAGGTGCCTGTTTTAGTCCATACAGAGTTTTCTTCAACCTGCACACATGAGACTCCTTCTCATGTATCACGAATCCATCTGGCTGCTCGATGTAAACTTCTTCCTCAATCTCACCATTGAGAAAGGCTATCTTCACATCCATCTGATGTAGTCTCCAACCCATGGATGCGGCAAGAGCAATAATCGTATGGATGGAAGTGTATTGGGAAACAGGAGCAAATGTCTCCTCATAATCTATTCCCTCCATATGAGAGAATCCTCTAGCCACAAATCTCGCTTTGTACTTCTCGACACTTCCATCAATTGCATGTTTGATCTTATAGATCCACTTGGAAGTCACTACAGACTTCCCTTTCGGTCTCAGAACAATATCCCACACATCATTCTTCATGATGCACTGATACTCTTCGGTCATGGCATCTTGCCAAACCTGTTGACCCGTTGCTTCTCCATGACAAGAAGGCTCAGTATCAATGATGTGGCTCATAGCTGAAAGTTGAAACATAGCTCGAAAATATATGTGGTCTCTTGCTCTCTCGGAATGCACCACAAGGAGTTGCATGTCCCTCTGCCTCCTGCAGAGTTTGTCAAACCCATGCAGGCCTCTTCTGGCCTACTGCAATGTCTCAGGGAACACCAACTGGAGCTACGGGATCAACTGAATCAATTGGATCAAGAATTGTCCCCCTCTGAACTGTTGAAGGAGGAGAAGGTATTGTCTCTTCTTTCTTCTCGCTGACAATCTCCATGTGAGATTCTCTGGATCTTCAAAAGGCTATCTCTTCCTCAAAGGTGATATCTCTGCTAACCTTGATTTGTCTCTGACCAAGGATGTAGATCCGGTATGCCTTCGAAGATTCATTGTACCCCACAAATGTATCATTTCTACCTCCTGCAGAAACTTTTTGTCCACAAGTTTTGCTAGCTCTACTTTCTTCTCAAATAGTTTGACTCCCTTTGAGTCAAGTGTATTCCTTTGAAGTCTGAAGAAAAAACATTTGTCCTGGAGGAAATTGTGACATCATCCTTTTCCTGTGTTGCTATCCTGGGGAAATCTCGTGCCTTTCTCAGGTCCTCTACTACCTCTATAGTACTAAGAGGAAAAATATGGGCTCCCGTACCAAGGATCATGGTCCCTCAATAAAATAAGAAATCTAGCCTCTCGTACTAGGATAATAACCAAGATGGTCTCCCGTAGGGATCACAACCAAAATGGCCTCCTGTACTATGATAATAACCAACCAAGAAGGTTTGGACTCCCGTACCAGGGATAATGGTCAAAGTGATGAGGGCTTCCATACCAAGGATAATACCCTTCATTATAAAATGCAAGCTACTACAGAGTAATGATGAAATCAAATAAGGAATGCAGCACAAAACTTATCTTAGTCTACAATCATGCTTTGGTTGCCTCAACAATGGATCTTTTCTTCCTCTCTGCAACCTCATTCTGTTGAGTGTTATAAGGAACGGTGTACTCCCTCTTGATCCCTGTCTCAATACAAAAATCATTGAAATCCCTGGAGGTGTACTCTCCTCCATTATCTGATCTCAGCACCTTGATCTTCCTCCTGATCAGGTTCTCAACCTAAGCTTTAAACTCTTGAAATCTCACAAGGACTCCATCCTTGGTCTTCAAGAATGGGGTTTTTCTCCTTTAACTAGCCAATTTTTTATTGTTGGAATATCAATTATATTAGCTCAATTGGAGGTTGGAAATTTATGCTAACATGCCTACAATAGAATGATAAATGGGAAATGGGAAAGAGTAAGAGAAGAAAACATTCAAATATTCAACAGAGCATAATATACTAGTTTACAACACATGGAATTTAAAAAAAAAAAAAACAAGAATGGGCTTTAGAGCCTACCTCTTTAGCTCTCCAATGGTGGTTGAATATGGCTATGATAGCCTTCAATCTCCCTTCCAAACTCTCACAAATGGAAGCCTTCAATCTCCCTTCAATCTCCCTATAGCATCCTTCAATCTCCCTTCAATCTCCTCAAGAACTAGCAAGAAGCCCACTCAAAACCCTCCTAGCAAAGATGAGTGAAATGAGAAATAGAATGAGAGAAAAATGGAGTGAGTGATGTTTTAATCCTAACAAACCCTAGCCATGCCTTTTCAAACCATTTGGAACCTTGACTTGGTTCCCAAACACCAAAAAAATCGTTGATTTCACCTCATTTCACCTAGAGCGTTGAGGGAGCGTTCAAGGAGCGCTTCCGAAATGGGCAGAGAGCGTTTTTTTCTTAAGGGAGCACACTCTCAAAAAACTCTCCAAGAAGGGAGCACGCTTCGAGAGTGAAGTGTTGGGGGAGAGGGGAGAGGGAGGGCACTCCCCCATAGTATAGGTAAATACTACAATACAAATGTATATGTGAGGAAAAGGTCAATGCTTATTATATTATACTATGAATTAAATATTATATAACAACTATAATAATATTATATAGTTGTTATATAATATTTAATTTGTATTATAATATAATAAACATTGACCTTTATTTATGACTTTATTGTTGATTTTTACATCTTGAGCAATTAATTAGATTAGTGTTTTTTTACTGTTAACCATTAGCACAATAACTACATATAGAGGATCACTGAAAGAATAACATCCACAACATACACAAGATTTACCCTAGGAAAACCCTCTAGTGGAAAATCCCAACAAACTTCCTCAATATAGATTCATCAACCAAGAACAATGCCTCTCTCCAAGAGAGAACTAACAAAGCAGAAGATCCTCCTCTAACCCTTGACTAGGGAAGAGTAATGCACCACTTAACCAAGAGATACCCAAGAGATAAACCAAGAACTTCCACAACGTCACCTCCTAGCTGCAGTAGCATCTCCCTCTAAGACTTGCACACTTCCTCTTCTTAGTTGTAGAGCTAGTGTGTGTCCAAATGAGGCGCTAGCCTCCTTTATAAATAGTAGTCTGGCCAGCCTAAAATTAGGTCTGGGCCAACCTGTCACTTTACCCTTTTATTTTTCATTTTACTTGTCAAAGCACAATAGGGCCGACTTTTACAAAGGCACAATAGGGTCGTCTTAACAAATATAATATAATAATATTCTTTAGGGTTTGTCTTGGTCAAATACAATAAGGATATCTTCCGAAGCTACTCAATCTTCAACATTTATAACTACAAATTAAATGTTATATAATAACTATAATATTACAAATTAATAACTATATTATAATTATAATAATATAATACTTTAATAATGTATATATTATTAATATATAATAATAGTAGTAAAATAAATAAATGATAACGGATGTCATATAATAAATAACAGAAATACTAATAATATAGAATATTTTTTATTTAGTATTTCTAAGATATTTATTATATTTTGAGACAGTCTCACCAAGATCTTAACTAAGTTGAGGTGTATATATGGTAAATATTGTCAAGTAAAAACATGACACATAATCATCCTTGACTTTTATATGTCCAACTCAACAATTATCATTGACTCAATTCTTTGAAATTCTATTGGCCATTGAATTTCCAACTCAAGAAGCATAATTTTTCTTATAAGGCCCATTTTAGCCACAAATTTGCTCTAATGAATCTATTCTACCATCAAACTAAGAGAATTGAACCCTACCAACAAATTTCGTAATGAAACTCTTGAATACATAATATACTTGCGTAATGAAGCTCTTGAATAAATAATATACTCATGTACAACAGGATCATTCAAATTAAAGTGAAAAAGATGGACGAAAAGGAATATAAACAATACAATTTTTTTACATTGAAATACCATGTGTAATTTGAATACAGAAGAAATGACGATTTGGAATGGAAAGAAATTCCATTCCAATCGAAAACCATGGAATAGCAGTTACTTCCTTCTAGCCTGCCATGGATGATCAGATGGGGCTTGCAAAGCTTTGAGGGTGACACCCACTAAATACTTTCATCGACTCTGGATTTGCTTGTAAAGCAAGGTACTTCATCTGAATAAATGAATCCTACACTAGTACTGTGCTCTAGTTTTTAACCAATTCCTGTCTGTCTCTCACCATTGTTGTCAGCTTGGTCTCGTCCAAGCCATTAGTGTACAGTATAGATTGGTAATTTGTATTTTTCCATCTCCAAAGTTAGCTCTGTTTGGTCAGTACTTGTAATTTGTAAAACAGCAATAGCATTATAATTGTGGTGTTGGGAGTGGTGAAGTCTCTGATGGGGTTTCTTCTGGTTCTGAATTTATGCATGTATGTGATTGTTGGTACTATTGCCAGATGGGATTTCAACAATGCCCTCAACATTTATAGCCAGCATTATATTTATTATTTTGTTTTATATTAATTTATGTTTTTAGCGGACATATGTCACCTCAGCATAACATACGTGACACATCTCACCCACCTGGACTGTAGAAAGTCCTTCTCGGCGCAATAACAACACATCTACCCATCTTGTATTTTGAAGCAAAATATTTCCAAGGATACCAGCAAGTCACATACACAAACAGACAACTAAAATTTGCCTACATACAAAAGATGATATATATGGATCCTCTATACTGTATTCAATATATTTTGGTTTTATACCTTTGCAGATTTCCTTAAATTGGCCATAATAAGCATCAGTTGCATCATAACAATCATTTATTCATGACCTACCTTCAAAACAGGCTTCAGAGTTCTCTCAAAACTCATAAAATCATCACTGTCTGGAGGACCGCCCTTTGAGAAAGCATGTGACCTGAATCTCAACTGACCTATCTGACCAGCTAGAACTCCTAACACATAAGATCCCGCCCGCTGAGGAGGTAAGGACATTATAATATCATTTGCTCCTGGATTTAGCAAAGGACCTTTCGAGCATTTTACAACCTGCATACATGACAGAGTATATGATATGCAAAATAAAAATCAGGATGTCAAACAAAATATTAAGGGCTGGACTGCTTTAGATAGTGGACTCTGAAATTCAAAAGAACCATAGTTTAACAAACCCTTTCAAGGAGCTAGAAAATGCAATTTCACACACCTTAACACCTTCATCTGCACTGAATGTTGCTATTAGAGTGAGGCTTAATGATTCTAGGAAAATTTCATCAGGAAAGCCACTCCAGACTGTTACAGGTAGATTTCCTGGATCACCCTCACATAGATCAAGTGGTGGTCCTGACTTTCCAGAGAAGGTGATTAATGACGACACATCGAGTGATACAGGATTCTTCATTTCACTATGAGCAAGTCTGACCACCTCTGATTGCAAGGCCTGTCGTTCTTTCTTTAGCAGTAAGCCCTTTTCTAATGATAGCAATCTCACACAAGATGTAAGATATCCAGCTTGGTCTTCAAGTTGTTTTTGGCAGTCAGCTAAATTAGGAAGTACCTCTGCTAGTAATGACTGCCACTCTTCACCTGCATACAGAGCACAAACCTTTTCATATAGTTTTGCAGCTGAGTCAAAACTGCCTTGCCTGTAAAACATAGCTGCAACTTCACCATCGAGCACAACTCCATGTCTTTTCCACCAAGACCGATGATAATTCTCAGCAGCACCCTTTGTCAACTCCAAATACAATTTCTGTAACAGCATAGACAAAAACTATCACAAACTTCTAATGGCAGAAATCTGGGTCATAGGTTCCATAATCATTTCTATATATCAAGTAACATTTGGCAGATGGTTGCAACTTGCAAGAGGATCAAGAAAAACAATTTAAATGTTTGTTCATATTAAGGTTAAAAAGGGAAATAAACTACAAATGAGATTGAATGCAACTACTGATATTCATCTAATGTAAAGTAAAGAAGGACAAGAAACCAACCAACTTCAACAAAATCAACAATGAAGGTTAAAAAAACATTCAAAACAAAAAGTAAATACAAGTAATCAAGATGCTCTTCAACATTTTTAGATGCTTTTGAAGGGGGGTCTGTTGAAATTTGTGTAAGCTTCATTTTTTACCAAAGCCAACCTTATATTGTAATCATTATTGTATTTCTAGGTCTGGCTAGGACCAACATTATACACATAGGCTCATAAACCCACTTGGAGAAAGCACCCCTCTTAAGTTGCGTATAAATACACAACTCTCATTTGTAATTGACCATCATGTGATTCCTTTTCATTCTTGGGTTCATTCTCTCTCTAGGGTTGCATTCTTATACCCTGATTTCTCTTAATGTGCTGTCCTGCCCTAGTACTGGTTCATTCTTCTCTTTGTTGCAGAATTTATTGTGGATCTCACAATGGTATCAGAGCAAGTGCAAATCTCACTTAATTCAGCAGCTGATTTATAATATTTTTGGCCAGTTGCATCACTTAAGGCTTCTTTGCGAGTACAGAACTAGGTTCATTGGATCATCACCTTTTTGTTGATGCTTGTGTAGCTTCAGGAGGTATTCCCACAAGTAGCCATGGTGCCAGCAATGTGGGAATCTTCGTTGGCACCAGATTGCACTTTCGTTTCAATAAAAAGGCCATTGGGATGAAGCTAGGGCTTCATGGGCTTGGTCATGGGCTTTGTGGGCTTGTGTTGGGGTGTCACACCCACAGAGCAATAAAATATTCTAATTTAATGTTGAGTTTAAAAGGGGTTCCTGAACTCACTCATTAGACTCCTATATAAGGGATTGTGACAAATCTCGTTGCGTCATTATGGAGTTGGCATAAGTGAGAGTGCACTTATGCTAGGATCTTGGAAATTTCAGCAAGGGAAATTCTGCAATTTTGGCAATCTGGCCTAGGGTTCTTGGAGATTTTTGTTTCTATTTTCAACCAAGGACAGCTTCTGCTTCAGCCAAGGAAGACCACACGTGTGAGAGAGGAGAGACAAGGAGCAGGGCCACACGTGTGAAGAGACAAAGGAGCTGCACGTGTCAAGAGACAGCTCATACATGTGGGAAACAGTATGGACAGACTGCACATGTGGTACGGAACAATCAGTACAGTCACACGTGCGACTGTACTAACAACAGAAAAGGACAGGCCGCACCTGTGAGGCCACATGTGCGAATTTTCTGGGTGGCTTTGCAGGTCCATACAGCTGACATCAGCAGGCCGTACAGGTGGTCAGCAGTAGGATGCAAATTGGTATTTGTCCTGGTATTTTTGTTGAGGTTGGTTTGCTGATTTTTCGATTTTGGGAGGACTGATTTGTCCTCAGATTTGGTGTAAATTGTGACAGCTGGGAGGGACAATTTTACCCTCATACATTTCTGAACTTGACAATTCACAGAACATAAATTTTTCCTCAAGTGTCTGGATGATTTATTTATGATCTTGTTATTTCCACTACTTTAAGTTTCATCAATAATTTCAGTGTAAAATTGTTCAATGATAACAGCTAGGGTTTACTAGTTGAAATCACTTGGAAGTAATTTTCAGATTTGAAATTAGTTGCATAGAATTGCATATGAAAATTGACACTTTTCTAGGGTTTCCTAGAGGTTTTCCTAGTGTTTAAACTCTCCAATGCTACAGTATTTTTTCTGGGGTTTCCTAGAGTTTAAACCTACACTGCAGGGGGGCACCCCCCCAATGCTTCACTCCAAAAGTGCGCTCCTAGAGGAGGCATTCAGGAAGTGCCCAAGGGAGCACTCTTCCAAAACGCTCGCTTCGAGAGCGCACTCCCTTCCAAAAGAATGCTCCCTGCCCGTTCAGGGAGTGCTCAAGGAGCATTGCTCCCTAAGCACTGGAGCTTAAAAAACACTACTCCTGCACGAGAGGGAGAAATTGGTTTTTTTTTGCTTGTGGGAACCAAGACAAGGTTCCAAAAGCTCGGTTTAGGCATCGCTAGGGTTACTTGGTGGATTAAAACACTCACTCACTCCATTTTCTCTCATTTTGTTTCTCATTTCACTCATCTTTGCTAGGGTTTCAAGTGGGTTGTTTGCTAGTTGTTGAGTAGCATATTTGAAAGAGCTTGGAAAGGAGATTGAAGGCTACCATCTGTGAGAGCTTGGAAGGGAGATTGAAAGAAGCCATAGTTACATTCAACCACCAATGGAGAGTTGAAGAGGTAGGCTCTAAAGCCCACTCTTGATTGTTTTTTTAATTCTTTTTCCACGTGTTGTAAACTAGTATATTTACTATGTTGAAGAATTGAATGCTTGAATGTCCTCTTCTCCTACTCTTTCCCATTTCTCCTTCTCCATTGTCCTATTGTAAGCAACAAGTTGTTCTCAAGATTCAACAAGCATGATGGGTATGTCAATTTGGTTTATCCTTTTGGTTCCATTTTTTATTATGATGGTGGTGTTGGGACATCGAAATACTAGTGATGATGAGGAAGAACTAGAAGTAGGCAGAACATACCATGGAGAGCAGGAAGAAATGGAAGGGGATGATGATAATGGACAGAAATCCAAAGAGAGCTCAACACCCTTGTGGAAGTATCTGACAAAGCTTGGGGGAGGGAAAGGGGGTGGAACCAAAAAATTTATATGCTTCCACTGTCATACAACTTACATAGGTTCATATAGAAGGCGTCTCTATGGGATTATGCCATGGGATGAAGGTAAGACTATAGGAGTCAAAACCTATGAACATGTGTCTGTCAAAGATAGAAATAAATACAAGAAAGCAGAGGAGGTTGCACAAAACAAATCCGAAAAATCAAGGGTTTAATCTAAGTGTCAAACCTCATGCTCACAAAGAATGTTCGGTGGTTGATCCTTGTTATCCCCAACTCCTAGGGATAACTAAGGAGATGATGTCTCGAGGACCTCAGGTTGAAGACATGGAGTATTGAGAGACAGCTTGACCAGCACAGTCTACTTGCACAGACAAAGACCCACCTCACCACCACAGCTTCAGGTTCATCACGACGGTATCCCCCACATCAATTGGCCTCCAGAAGACATTGGGTCTTGCGGTCTCTTCCGTTCCTCAAAATCTACATCAAAATTACATCATTTAAGTCTCTGATTGACTCAGTTGTGTTATGCCCTGTCTCGGGAACCTGATGCAATAGACGACACTGAAAAAGGTGGAGTAGAACTCCCAGAAATTGCCTCCAAATCTCAGCTAATCTTCTAGTTTCCCTGCATAAAAATGGCTTGGACTTCACAAATTCTTCATCATTCTGTTGTTCTGAACCTGCAGAAAGGCTTGGTTTAAATAGCATTTGAGTTGGGGGTCACATCCCAACTTCCTCCCAAGATTTGGCCTCAATCTGGGCTCCAGATCCTCCAAAAATAGTCAAAATCCCATTTAAAATGGCTGAAAATTCTTGCTATATAGTTAAAAAACCATATTTTGCCAAATATTGGGTCGCGCCCCTTTTCTCCACACTCTTGGTCATATAAAAGGCCATGTGGCTGAGTGATAAGCCCCCAATAGCGCCCATACCCTTGTTTCCTGTCAACTCGGATCGTGTGGAAGGCCATGTGTCCCAACGTTGGATTAGAAGTAGCCCCCTGGTGCTTAGCCCTTGGTCTTCGGCTCTTGGTCATACGCGCCTTGGTCGATAGCCTAAGCCCACCAACCGGGCACTTACCCTTAACCTCCATAGCATGCTACAACAAAACGAAAATGTGTTGTATGGTGGTTAAGTTCCACCGGTTGCTAGGACGGTTGGCGTTTGTTGGTGAACTCGTTGCCATGCGGATAGGTCAGGAATTTGATCCCGATAGAGGCTCAACAATTTTTTGACCCAGGCCTTATTGGCCCAATCTGGGGTGCCACGTGGTGCCCTGTGATTGGGCCACATGTCAACACCCTATTGGACCGTACCATCAAGTCAGTACACCATCAGCTGCATAGTCAGCCCGTACCGCCACGTGTCCAACCCGAAGCCTACCACCTGTCGGCCACGACACTGCCAACCTATCATCCGTACTGCCACGTGTCAAACTGTCACCAAGCCACGTCATCGTACGGAATGCCACATGCCAGTCCATACAGTCCAATCACCTACCTACCACATCAGCACCTGAAAATGTTGAATCCGCTTGACACGTGTCAGCCTCTGGTGTAGCCACATCAGCATGTTGACATCATCTACCACGTGCGGGTCGTATTGTTGACGTCATCAGTACGAACTGTTGACTTTGACTTTTTGCATGTTTGGTGAAAACTCCAGAACGCGATATCTTTCGCATATGGACTTCATTTTCGAAACCAAATATACTGTCGGAATCAACGCGAGGAGCACAACGCGATGGCGTTGGTTTCATCTGAATCCGAGAATTTTGAATTTTTCGCCTTTTCAAATACATTTTGGATCACACCTCCCCACTGAGACCTTTTGGTCCTACAAAAGAATATTAACTAGATATCAAGTGTGGGAT
This sequence comes from Picea sitchensis, assembly GCA_010110895.2. Classification (NCBI taxonomy): domain Eukaryota; kingdom Viridiplantae; phylum Streptophyta; class Pinopsida; order Pinales; family Pinaceae; genus Picea; species Picea sitchensis. Next base: position 11,375 of record SNQJ01S0213138.1, on the reverse strand, counting down.
AGGCCACCCCACTTGTCCTTTGTCTATCAAATATGTCCTGTGAACCTGTCACATCATAATCAATTGCAAAACAACCATGATAATTGAACACATATTGTTAGCCATCTTTATTCGTTCACATCCTTCTGAATTCACTACTATCCATGTAGAAAACATTAGCAGCAATAACAATATCAAAAACATAACTGAAAATGAACCAACAAGTTTGTTCTTCTTTACAGGTTTGCACGACAAAAACTCATCTTGAAGCAAAGTATGGCTAGCTTTACATGCTACGACCATTTTACTTTCTTGCTTAAGATCAACTGGTACAATCATAGGTGTATTGCTTGCATAAGCTGCCTTCTTTAATTGTTCCATTGTCAAAGAGATCGATTCCCTTTAATATGATGAGCATGCACAACATATTTTGTCCCTTCTTTAGTTAAGTGATATTAAATTTTGTTCCCTGAAAAAGATTGTTTTGCGATCATATAAATAAGGGCTTCCCAAGACCATTCCACATGCTTCTAACGATACCACGTCACATATCACCTCATCCACAAACTATAAATGTTTAAGCTATTATTAGAGTTCTTTGCATTTCACTAGATAACAATAGCATAAGATAGGATCACTGAGAAATACACAATCACAAGAGACACATCATTTATCCTAGGAAACCCTCATGGGGGAGAAAACCCAGCAAAATTTCCTTATTATAGATAACCAATACAATGCCAAGAGATAACTCAAACAAATACAGAAAATCCTCTCCCAAGAATGTGCCTCTCTCTCTCTCTCTCTCTCTCTCTCTCTCTCTCTCTGCAGCTCCGAAACTTGCCACTCAATGAACAAGTGAGTGTGTGTCTAAATGAGGCGCTAGCCTCCCTATTTATGCAACTCTGGCACGTGTGGAGGTGTCTTTTCACTAGCAGGGCCGACTTCTCAATCTGGGTGGTTAAAACCACCTTTAATATATTTTGGGGCCTCTTTAATATATTTTGGGGCGGACTTCTTATTCTGCCTATTACAATTATGTTTTGACCAATCCGCAAAAGGGGATTTGGTCTTTTACAATAGCCGACATGATCAATCCGCAATAGGGGATTGATCTAATGAATAAT
>SNQJ01S0213137.1:1594-15759 GCA_010110895.2 Picea sitchensis | reverse complement strand
CTCTTGGAGGTTTATCCCTCCCTTTACATTTGGAAGTTGTAGCTACCTTTGGAAGTCATTACTTCCCTTGAACAAAAACTATTGATTATTTCTCATATATTGTGCATGGTGTATTGTGGTGTATTGGTGTAACTCTTATACTAGTGTTCATTTATCATTGGATATAATTGAATGGTTTAAGTATAAGTTTAAAAAGGTTTTTAAATTGTACTTGATACTGATTCACCCCCCTCTCAGTATCAACACATCAAACACTATTGGGTCCATTACCCAAACCTTTGTGCTACGGGTCTTTATTCAAGGGTTGACATCAATGAAAACCAATATTAATCAACATTATCATGGTTGATAAAGTGTACAAATGGATGAACTCCAAAGTGGTCCCCTTATGGTGAAAGCCCTCAGGGGAAGACTTTTTACATATGATTTATCCTAGAAGAATGGTTGGAGAACCCATGGTTGATTATGGAATAATGAGATGAAGATCAATGAAGTTATTGGTGAAACTATCCTAGATGGATAGTGATTTTCATGCCATTTCCAGTGATATGTGGAATGTCACATAAATCCTCATGGTTTGAGAGTTATGGCCTTACAAAGTTGGAAGACCCTCATATGTTGGCTTGAAGCCCCAAAAGGTCAAAGAAGTCAAAGATATTGCAAAGAAGAAAGTATTATTTAAATGATAAAGTAATGTGACAAAGTCAAGAAGGATTATTTAAATAATAAAGTGAAGAGACAAAATCAAATAATATTATTTAAATGATAAAGTGAGGTGACAAAGTCAAGGAGTAATATTTAAATGATAAAGTAATGAATAACTTTCTATTTATGGAAAGTGGTTAACCCTAAAATGAGGAAAACATGTTAAGTGACCTAGAAGTGGGTTAAGTGACCTAGAAGATGAAGAGTATAAATAAGAGGCAAGGATATCTTGTGAAATACACTCTTTTTTTTGTGGCATCTCTTGTATATGTTTTGTGTGTATCTCTTGAACATGATTGAAGATCTATTCTGAGAGAGAGAGGGTATAGAGGATCTCATGAACGCATCAAAGTTTCAACAATGTCTGAGATCATGATGACAAAATTCTCAGAGCTTCAGAAGCCCTAGTTTCTGAGGTATATGTGGGTTGCAGTGGGCCAGGGAGTGTACATGCGAGTTGTATGAAGATAGGGTGCGTACAGTGGATGAAGTGATGTAGATTGGTGTGTGAGTTGATGAAAAGATCCTGAAGACTGAGGCAGGTTCCAAATCTGCATTATATGGGCTCAGATCTACCACAGATATTCTGGTATGGTTATATTATTGTCTTAATGGATACTCTTGCTTGTTGTGTGGTGAATGTTTACGACATTCTTGATATGGCTCTTTTGGTAATGATTTGTTGATGATATATTTCTGATATATGTTGTTGATATGCATTCACATTTAACTGGTTATAAATGACAACAATGAGTAATGAGTTAATGGTGATTGCTAACTAATGAGTTTTGTGTAAGAGGGAAGTTTTGGGAAAAAGAGCCCTACATTGTTCACCCTCCCTCTCAGTGTAGTCAGTGTGTCCAACATAATTTTCCCTGTTAAGTACTCTGAGTCAGTTTCTAATTTGGTTCTCGTCCGGAATGGAACAGGTCAAATCAGATTATGCATTGATTTTCATGCATTGGAAAGGGTCGGCGTTAAAGACCATTTTCATCTCCCTAATATTGAAATGATTTTGCAACAAGTTGCAGGGTCACGGATGATGTACTTACTTGACGATTTTTCTGGTTATAATCAAATCAAGGTGAAAAGGGAAGATATATTTAAAACCACTTTTATTACTCATTGGGGTACTTTTTCTTAGGAACATATGCCTTTTGGATTATCTAATGTAGGTGTGTCTTTTCAAAGAGATATGCAAATATATTTTGACGATTTGATTGGTAAAATTATTCAGATTTATCTTGATAACTTAACTTTGTATTCTAAAAACCGATCAGATAATTTCAATCATCTTAGAAAGATTCTCATGTGATGAAAAATTTTTGGCATTTCTTTAAATCCTTCTAAGTCTATTTTCGGAGTTACCAAGGGAAAGCTCCTTGGAAACATTGTCTCAGATTCAGGAATAAGAATTGATCCCGAAAGGATTACTGCTATCCTAAATCTTCCTGCTCCTACTTCCAAAAGGGAAGTTCAAGCTTTTATGGGTGTTGTTAACTTCGTCCATAGGTTTGTTCCTGATTTTGTTGTAATGTTAAAGCCAATTCACAATCTCCTTAAAAAAGATCGTTCCTTTTATTGGACAAATGATGTTGAAAATTATTTTGTAGGGATCAAGAAAGAAATCAATTCTGCACCGGTTTTAGCGAAGACAAATTTTGAGAAATAATTTATGATATATACTAATGCCACAGAGGAAGCAAGTTTTGATATCGTCCTTCAATGTGATGACCAAGGTAACGAAAAACCAATGGCTTACATGAGTCAAAGGTTGTCTGATGATGATTTTAAATATTCTTTTATTGAAAAGCATGCTTTCGCTCTTGTTAAATTTGTTGAAACGTTTGTCCACTTCATCTTAGGTAAGCATATGCTGGTAAAATTCCCTTTAATTGTTGTTAAATTTTTGCTCTCACAGACTTATCTTTTAGGAAATATTGCACATTGGCTTGCCAAGATTCAGCAGCATGATATAACCATCATGACTTCTAAAACTATCAAGGGACATGACTTAGCCCTCCACTTAGATCATCATGCTGAAATGAGTGAAGAAATTGGTGAACAAGATAGCGCTTTATCAACATTGTTTTACATTGACAATCAAATCATTCCAGTGTCTGAACGTCCTTGGTATAAATATTTGGTTTACTTCTTGAAAAATCAAAGATGTCTAGATAACTTAGACACTCATCAAAGAAGAATGCTTCGCCTCGAATATGATAGATACATCATTATAGGAGGCTTCTTGTTTAGAATATATGTCAATGGTATGTCACTTCGTTGAGTGAACAATGAGGAAGCACACAAATTGTTGCAAGAAACTCATGGTTTTTATAATTTTGTTATTCATATAGGAGGTCACGTTTCTGCTAAAACCACTTCTTTTAAGATTATCAGGAAATGGTACTATTGGACTTCAATATTTCGTGATTCTTATATTTTTTCGAGATCTTGTGACGAGTGCCAAAAATTTGTTGGGAAAGAACGTCTTTCTGCTATTCCTTTACAACCTCTCCTCCCTGACTTTCCTTTTTTGAAATTGGGTTTGGAATTTATTGGTCCTATTAATCCTCCATCTTCAGCAGGGAAAGTATTTATCTTGACAACCACAGACTATTTTACAAAATGGACTGAAGATGTCCTGGTTAAACATTTGTTGGATGAGAAGATGATTTGTTTTATTGAAACTAATATTTTTTCTAGATTTGGACTTCATTTGGAAATTATTACAGATAATGGTCCTGCCTTTATTTCTGCTAAGCTAATTCAAATTTTAGCTAAGTTGGGGGTTAAACATTTTACCTCATCATCTTATTATTTCCAAGGTAATGGACAAGTCGAGTCTACCAACAAGAATCTGGTAAGAATTATCAACAGGCTCATTGAATATAATCGTCATCAATGGCACACTCTCCTCACTTACGCCCTTTGGGTAGATCGCACTACCACCAAGGTGAGCACTAGTTCCACTCCTTTTAAATTTTTTATGGTCAAGAAGACATTCTTCCTACAGAGCGAGAACTTTCCTCTCTAATTTTAATGCTACAGGTTGAAGAATGAAATTGTTCTAATGTTTCTAAAATAATGAATGGACTTTTGGCTTTAGAGGAGAAAAGAACGTTTGCCTTGGATAATATAAAGAGAAGACAATAGACAATTAACGGATATTTCAACAAAATTGTCAAGGATGTCAAATTTAAAGTCAATGAGAAGGTACTGTTGTGGGATTCAACTCATGATGATAGAGGAAGGCATTCAAAGTTCCAAAAATTATGGTTGGGTCCTTTTAAAAACACTTTTGTCCTCGGTGCAAATTCTTACATTCTAAAGGACTTACAAGAGAGATTGTTTTCCTATAACACTAACAGTTCCCACTTAAAACACTACGTGGAACCAACTTTAAAGTTTTAACGTTGTATGGAATGTTTTTTGTATAATAGTTTGTTTTTTTCTTCGATTCCACATTTTTGTTGTTACATTTCTGTCATTTCATTCTAATTTTTTTTTCAATTTTTCTTTTTTCATTTCTGCTGACATTTATTGCTATTTGTTTTTATTTGACTTCATTTATTATCAAAATAAAATTTGGGATAAGTTTTTCCACAGCGACGCTATTATGCAAAGTATTGTTAATCAATAACAATCAAGTTACAATGTTGTCATGATGTTCACCTTGGAAGCATCAGTGAAATTTTTATCTGCTTCAATTGTTGTTTTATAAGATAGTTGGTTTTATCCCTCTTCTGCTTTCCTTTTCTTCTATCCATATCAAGATCAAAAAGAACATATCTGAAATTTTTTCTCCTTGAAGTCCAAAGCACCTTAAAATAATTAATTGAATGATTATGCTTCCAGGGATAAACCCCCTCATACCTAACACTTTCCATGAGTTATTCACAAATTCCTAGTCAATTTTCCCTTAAATCTGCTCACTTCCCCCTGTGGCATAATCATTTTTATGTATATCTTCTTGATCTAATGTTACTGATCTACAAAACTAGACATTCTGAATTCTTAATCTGTTGGAAACAAATTTCCCTGTGGAGTCCCTAGTTTGTTGACGATTAAAATTGCAACGACGAATCCCACCCACAAAGGATCGCTAAAGAGCTATTATTTAATTATGATAATAACATAATACTAGGAGGTGGGACCCCCTTGTAGTCTAGAGGGGCAAGAATATACATATTGCACATATTTTGTTGATGTTATGATGTTGCCTACACAGTCCTACATTTTTTATGATGCGGTATTGGTTTCATTTGGCATGATAATGAGTGGTTAATGCATTATTGTTGAATGTTGTTGGTAATCACTTGCGACACAAAACATTTTCCATGGGTATGAGGATCATGTTTTTTATAGGTGCTATGTTATAACTTGTTACTAAATCATATATTTATTACTTATCCACATATATGAAAGGGATAATTAAATGGGAGCTTGATCAAAACAAAGAAAAAAACTATGAAAAGGTTCTAGAGTTATATAAAAAGGAAAGGAAATATGTATTAATCCTAAAACCATGATAAAAGACTACATTGTAATCTACCCCAAATTTATCAATTAAAAAAAAATTGTTAGGTACATTAAACTCCTTGACCCTTCACTGTTTGTTCCACATAACTTTATTATCGTCTCATAGAAAAATAATGTTACTATTTCTCACTGCATCTATTTATAGATTATAGTATATATATCTACCAAAACAGTGATATGATTCTTATCTTTATACATATATATACATTGTTACCAAAAGACCCAACATATAAATAAAATCAACACATTTCCACTTTGTACCCATTGTGAAACTTAACACTTACCCATATATAACCCATATATGGCGCCCTTAGTATGTGCCATTATGAATATGTATAAATCCAACGCATAATATTTACTCGTTATATATATATATATATATATATATATATCGTACCCATGTGTCTATAGGTATAGCAAGCCTTAATAATTAATTTCATACTAGTACTATTCTTAAAAATCGTATTGAGGTAACATGATAGTCACTACATGAAACCCTTATCAAAGTCAAACATATATAGAATACAAATCTTACCTCAGTTATATACTTATCATACTTATTATAAACAGATGTTGTGATTCATTAGCATTGTCTTAACATGATATCCAACCAGATGTAATACAAACCATAGCATATTGAACTAGTTACTCAGCGCACAAGAGATCTCGTTATTGAGGGTGGTTACAAGGATTTTTCTCCCAACGAAAATGTGACAGGTCATATACCTTAACGCATATGTTCTATGTACTTATGCCACCAATAACCCGATACAGAATAATGTGAAACCCTAAACGACTTAGTGACATATCCCGGTTTTGAATGTGTTTGGTAGCCGTGTTAATGGCGGGGTGTTTTCTATCTGTAACGAATTTATCACTGACTGTTACAGTTAAGGGAAGCTTGCATCGTACTGATGCTTAGGCAGTCGTTCCCAATGCAGGCTTTCCATAATTGGTTATTCACATGGATACGGATCTGTTCATCCTTGTCACCATTACTCCTCACTGATGCTGCGTCCGAGGTTACTCCAGAAAACTCTTTTTTTTCTGTATGCTTGGGCTCTGCGCATACCCTGTGGTTTCCTTCTTTGTGTAAGACTGGTATTTGGAACTGATCTCGAACCTAGTAACGGATATGGAGGCGAACCCTAGTTGATGTTCTTCTCTGCGCAGGTAATGTCCGCATTTATTTCTTCATGTTACTCTAATTCTCGTGGATAAACAAAATATGCTTGAAGGTTAAAAATAAATAGAATCTTGCCTTCGTGGGTGGTTTCTCCCTACGGTTTCCTATGGTCTGAGCTATCTTTCTAGATTATTCGTCTGTGTTCCTTTGCATTTTCTTACTTTTACTATGGGGCATTGTTTAACCCTTATTACTTCCGCTTGTATTTATATATTTACTCTGTGGATGTCTCGGGATATAAGAATTATGCAAAATGCTAACCCTGTAACCATTAGAAACTCTGTCCCGACAGTTATTTTGCATTTTGTGCATATTCGAAGGACAATTTCAATGGTCACCTGCTGCAATACTGCCCTGTGGCATTTGGGGTTTTTAACTCCATAAAAATAAATATATAAGACCATTGGTTATACCCTTCATGAGACTCGTAACTTTAGTTCTATGTAGTTTTTATTTCGTACTTTGTGGGGTTTGTTAATGGCGAGGCAAACATCCCTTCTATGGTTAATTCGTATTGCATATTCTGTGTGCCAGGTATAGTTATATGACCATACCATACATCGGCCTCTAAAACATTTTTTTTGATGTTATGGATACGACTTAGATTACATATATAAATATTAACCCCGAACCCTCCGTTTGTAAAATCTCTCTGTGGTTAAATCGTTAAGTAATATTGATACCAATTTACATAGAGAGGTGCGGTAGAGAACTCTCTCATTCTCTATCTTAATTCCTGTAATTTGTAATTGTTTTACTCTGAATTTTACAATGTGCATGCTCAAAAATTTATTCTTTGTGTAGGAAAAAGGTTACTGGCCATATGAAAAATTTCTAATTAAACCTGTAAGGTTTCGTCTTAAACCTTCGCATCCCATGTTCTTACACAATAGTGTAAAATCCTAACCTATGCTCTGTATAGATATACCAGGGGTCGTAATATTCTTTTTCTGTGGGAATGATCATTTAAAACCGGAGTAGGTAGAGGCATCACCTTACCCTCTGTGGGGTTGCGCAACTGTGTTTTTATTTAATTATTAAACACTGTGCAACATGTAATTCGTATTATTTACCATATGACTCATAATTTGTATAATTTCTTTATTTTTGTCAGAGTTATACTCTTGCATATTTTAAATCCTTGTTATTATAATTGTATCTTTCCTTCTGTACTTTATAAAATACATTCAACTCAGATTTCATCAATTAATGGTGGGGCCCTGGTTTGTTTTTGCAAGGGTAACCATCAACTGGATTAAGAATCCACCCTCCGCCTTTGGTCGTGGGTGGATCATCCCACCAATTCCAATGGTGTTTGGGTCCTTTACCGAGTTCGAGATAAGTACTATTTCATCTCGGTTAATTAAGCAATTTCTATTCAATCATTTTCTTTAAGGATAGTATAGTTCGCTAAACCCTACACCTTTTATCTCTCTAGGTTTAATCGGTACGAAGGAAAACGGGTCAAGGACGGCTTCCTTGCTTGAGATATGTATTCGAGTTATGATCTTGGCGTTTTATACAAGTGGTACATGGGTCCTTACCCTAGGGTACTCCACTGTAACAAATTTTGAACCAGGGTTTCCTCGTTGTACAGATCATTTGTGATTTATTCTTAATTGAACTTACAGGGTACTCAAAACCATTTGAACAAGTTTCAAGTATTGTAATAGCTACTGTAGCATGTATTTGTGGCCCAATGAAAATCATTGTTTACAAACCTGATGTTCCTATCTGTTCTTTTATAGTCCTTGTACAATTTGAATAATGGTAGTTCCTTATACACTCATGCAAATCAATGATCGATAGGATATATATATATATATATATATATATATAACTCATAGAAATAAGCTACCCATTTCTAACATTTCCTTTGCGTGAAATGCATAGGTATATCTACACAGTTATGCATAGGATGTATAATTCACATTTAATCACAATAGAAGTATTGAATATCTCGATCCTTCCCTTTTTTATGAGTATCTATATGTATATATCCAGTCCAACTTTTATGTATATACTAAAATCACATGATTTCATCATTCTTCTAATAATGCAAATCAACATAATATTATACATTCATTCAATCATTTATATATTCACTAATATCACATAAACCCATCACACCTCTAAAAGTTTGTAATCAACATAATATTAACAAGAATACGAGTTAAAGTGTTGATATGAAGACTGATGTTGGGACACAAATGGAGCAGCCATGTTCCACCCAACCATAGAACATAACAACCAAGTTACTTAATTCGATCACCACCTAGCCTGACCATGAGTCCATAAGGGAGAATTGAAATGATCCTCCTTTGCTACAATCCTCTTTTACAGATCCCAAATTCCCTTTCCTCCCACTAAACAGTGTTCATAACAGCAAGTAGTACTCTTTCTCCAACATAAAGTAGTGCTCTTTCTCCAACATACTAAGCAGTGACCTACCTCCTCCATATGTTGTATATATTGTGCATCTTGTGCCTAGGTAAATGATCCTCCTTTGCTAAAATCCTCTTTTACAGATCCCAAATTCCCTTTCCTCCCACTAAACAGTGTTCATAACAGCAAGTAGTACTCTTTCTCCAACATACTAAGCAACGACCTACCTCCTCCATATGTTGTATATATTGTGCATCTTGTGCCTAGGTATTTCCTTCAATCCTTGGTAATTTTTGAAAATTTACAAATCCCTAATTTTGAGGGGTTGCTAGTGGTCAAATTCCTCATTTTCCACTTGTAAAAATCATCCTCGAGGAAACTCAAATCTGTTCCCCACTCATCGAGTCATGGTGAGTTGTTTTCAACCTGGTTGTTCCATTTGTCTTCCATCATTTAATATATAAAAATATTTTTCTTTTACATGTGTCACAATCAAAGAGTTAGTTGGGAAAATCAAATACTTGCCCAACATTCATAATTACAATAATAAAATTCCAAATTCATATTTGTTAGAAATGGCAAATAATTTCTAAATATGAATTTTCCAAAAAGAGAAATTTATTCCTAGGTACACATAGACTTTAATAATTAATTATTTTGGGGGATATTACATCCTCTCCCCCTTAAGTACAACACTATACTCAATGTTCATTCCTCTCTCGGAAAAGGGTTGGATAAGATTTTTGCAAATCTTCCTCCAATTCCTAAGTGGCCTCCTCAAGACTAAAGTGCTTCCATTGCACTTTTACCTGGGTGATGGATCTATTCCGTTGTACTGTTTATTTTCTGTCCAAAATGTGCAGAGGTTTCTCTTGGAACTCGCCTTCTAGTTCCACCTACACCATGTTCCAATCAATCATGTGACTAGGATCATGAATATATATTTTTAATAACGAAACATGAAAAACATTATGAACTTCTAAATTTGCCATAAATGTGAGTTGATATGCCACGGGTCCAATTCGAGCTAAGATCTCGAAGGGGCCACAAAACCTGGGTGCCAACTTTTAACAGTTTCTTAGCTTTAGAGAGCTTCTCCTTGCTTTGAATTTTATGTATACATAGTCCCCAACTTGAACTTCCTAGTGTCTCCTTTTTAAATCTGCGTAGATTTTATGTCTGTCTTTTGCCCCTTTTAAATTTTGTTGTACCTTTCTTACCGTTTTCTCCATTTCATAGAGAATTTCTAGTCCCATCATAATTCTGTCAACTGGGTTATCTCAGCTAATCAGAGTTGTACATTTTCTATTATACAATAATTCAAAGGGACTCATCTTAGTTGATGTCTAGTAGCCATTATTATACGCAAATTCCACTAAGTGTAGGTATTCCTCCCACTTAGTTGGTTTCGTTCTTACGTACATTCGTCACATGTCTTCCACAATTTTATTCGTTCGTTCAGTTTGCCCGTTTGTTCATGGATGGTAGCTTGTGATGAAATCAGGTCAGTATCCAACCTTGCAAACAATTCTTTCCAAAATGTTGACATAAACTTGACATCTCTATCTGAAATCACCATTTTTGGAATTCCATGGAATCTAAATATTGTCTTCATAAATATTTCTAGGATATTAATTGTTTATAAGTAGATTTCATAGGTATAAAATGTGCATATTTTCTAATTTTATCAATCACTACCATAATCGAATCATTTTTCTTTTGAGTTTTAGGGAAACCTATGATGAAGTCCAGTGAGATAATCTCCCACTTACATTCTGGTATAGGCAGAGGTTGTAGCAGGTCAGCTGGATGCTAATGTTCAACCTTCACCTGTTGACAATCTAGGCATTTAGATAAGTATTCATCTATCTCACCTTTCATGTTAGGCCAATAAAACAATTTTCTCAAAGATGTTACCATTTTTTGGTATCTCGGATGACTAGAATATGGATTTTTGTGTACTTCATCCAGAATTGTTAACTTTAATTCAACAAAATCTGGTATGTACAGCCTGCTTTTGAACCTTAGCAATCCATTTTTATCCAAACTCATTGTTTTTCAGTACTCCGGAGGGTTTACCTAGTCATACCACAGACCGGTACCCGATGCCAGCAGACTTGTTCAGTATCCTGATGGGTTAGCCTCTTAAACCCTCAGAGACTGGACCTCCATCCTTTAAGATTTGAGTATAAGATTTCTTATGCAAGAAGACGGGGGAACAACTCTGAAAACACCTTTTTCTTTCTCTTTCTTTTCAATTGGGATGGTATTTATGTTAGAGGATGATTTTTCGTTATATTACTTAGTGATTGTCCCGATGTACTGGGTACTTAAGAAGATGTGGCCTATCTAAAGATATGATATAATCAAGTTATTTAGTGTGTAGTGGATGGTACCATTGAGAAAGAACAAAAAAGTATCTCTAGGCTCAACTTACTTTCTTCCTTTCTAGTTATTGTGATGTTTCCATGACTAACTGCTAATTAGACCTCCTTGTTACTCTTTGATAAAGACACTCGACTCACTTACTCGGGTTTCTTGGAAAAGTTGTACGAGAGACCTCTAGGCTTTATAGTTATGGTATCACTTCTTTATATAGTGGTGAAGAGTTTCAAGAGAAACTAGTTTTTAAAATGCCTTAAGAACAAAGAGATGAAAATATTTGCAAAAGCATGGTTAACTACAACAAGTCATTATTCATTTGATGCTTAGCAGACAACAAGGTTCAAGTAGAGCAATATTTTGAAGTCGAATCCTTCTTTTATATTTCCTTGAAACTGTCTACTCCTAGTGAAACAAATACCTACAGAAGTCTCTAGAAAAAAAACACACTCTAAAATATCAAAGACTAATGAGATCAAGTCACTGGAACATGTATCTCACAACTATTTTATTAAAATAAAATGTAAAATGACGTTGCATTAGACTCTAAGCAAAACTAACAACATGCAACTTTTATTTACTATCCTACCCTACCTAAAAAGAAAGGGAAAATATTTATTCAAGTGTAAGAACTCTTCCAATGTAACCATGTGCGGAGCAAGATAAGAAACATACTCATATCCATGTATGAAAAATTTACCGCAGTGATTACCTGGATATGAAGAACCAACCAACCTACTTGTTTGGGCATCAGAAGATGTTGAAAAGGAGAATAGTATTGTGGCCTGATGACCTCTTGAAACCAAATTTCAATGTAATCTTGATGTTCATCAACAATAATTTCTATGCTCTCCTTCATCATGTTGTGTAGATATTTTTCTTCTGGATGTTTGATTTCTGAAGTGCATAAAGGATCTGCTGAGATGGATGTTGAGAACTCCTCAATCTTAGGTCTTAATGATTTCTCTCCACTGGATGTAGTCCATAATTTTTCAACTTCCTTCACATTTTGGCGAGGAAAATCATTTTATAGCTCATAGGACCTTGATTCTTCTAATATTTCCAAAGAGGTAGATAAGTTATTGACTATTGTCAAGATGTGTTCTTCCTAAAAAGAAGAGATCCCAAAAGTTGCTAGGATTTGAGAGAGTTATTCCAAAATGATGATCACCTTCGAATTCATCTTGTCATTTGATAAAACTTGGTTCATAGAAAGATGTTGTCCACAAAGTTAGGATCTCCTCATGGTGGTAAAAAAACAGTTGTATTGTTTGGTTCTGCAGAAGGCTTCAGTAGTCTTGCGTCCTGTCCCACTATTACTAATGCTTCAATTTTTTGTTCTATAGTGCTCCTTGTTTTAGTCTCTTTAGAGACTGCTTTAGCTCTTTGGGTTTAGCTAACTCTTATTTTTTGGTATTAGTCTGTGGAGCTTATGAGTGGAACGTTCCTTCCAAAGAGATCAGAAGGAGCCTTAGTTGAAAGGTCTGACTTTGATTTAATGTATCTACCTTTTGGGTCTCTAGGCCTATTCATGAAAGAAAGTAAAAACAAAAGAGAAAAGCTACCATCTAGTTTCTAGGTCTATTTCATGAAAGTAAACAAAAACAAAAAGAAAAACTACCATTGGTTTTGGGGGAACCTGCTATAGTAGATGTGTAGGTTCTTACCTCTCATCTTAAATCTCCCCCGCCACCAAGCTAATACTAAGGTCTAAGGATGATCTATTTCCTAACTACTTCTTACCTTAAGACAACTCCCCAACAACAACGCCAAAAATGATGGGTGTTATATATGCACTAAAAACATAGTAAAAACCCCTTAATTAAATTGTCAACCCGGGGTAAGTGAACTTGGAGTTGTAGAAAAATATATGCCAAAGGTAGAAGGGTTGGTAGGAGTATATTCTTACTAATGAAAGAAACTATCTAAGGCTAATCTACTCAAGAAAACCTATCTAATTAGCAAACCCGACTAAGCAACTTGAAACTAGGTAACCTAAGTACTTTTGGGCCAAGGATTGATGGATAGTTCCTAAGAAAGCAAGTAAAACCCTATGTAAATAAAACTAGTTCAACAATAAGCAAAATAAAACTACTAAGCATAATAAGAAAATGACAAAAGAAAACTTCTTTAACTTGCCAACCTACATTCAATGAAAAACTACCCTATGAAAGAAAATAAATAAGCAAGTAAGCAAATGCACCTATCTAACCTATTAAAGAAAATAGGCAAGTAAGCAAAGACACCTAACTAACCTAGTAAAGCAAAAGACAAGTAAGCAAAGAAACCTAACTAACCTACTAAAGCAAAAGACAAGTAAGCAAAGTCACCTAACTACTACAAGTAAAAATTTTCATTGAACAACTATCTAGCCTAAGAGGCAAGTGGACTAAATGCCTAATGCAAAACTATTTCTATTGCGTGAAAGGAAATCTAAATTCTCAATGCAATGCATGAAAGGAAATCTATTCTATTGAAAGAAAGAAAGATTAACAACTAATTCTTAATCTATGATAAGCGAACTACTATCTAATCTATCAAAGAAAAGGACTATCTATCCTACAACAAGAAGGAAATTATCTTCTAGTCTATGAAAGCGGGAAACTATCTTCTAACCTATGAAAGAAAGAAAACTATCTTCTAACTTATGAAAGAAAGAAACGATATTAATTAAGAAAATTCATATGAATATTCATAACTGAAATCTAAATTCAATAATCAAGTACGAATTTCAAATTGCAATCTAAATCTAAGAAAGAAATTGCATGAAGTAAAATAAACTAGTTCTATTTAATAATTCAAATTTGCAAAAAGAGAAATGCTTATAAACATAAATTAATAATATTTCAGCATATGACAAATAATGAAATGGAAAAACTAAGAAACAATTAAAGAAGCAAACTAAGCAACAATTAAATAAGAAATCTCGAAATAAAAACTAGGACTAACACTACCCATCCATCGA
>SNQJ01S0213135.1:1555-15760 GCA_010110895.2 Picea sitchensis | reverse complement strand
ACAACGAAGATACGCCAGTCATTAGATCAGGACTGTTCAATATTGTAATAGCTCCATAACTGGATGTGCTGATGACAATACTTCTCTCATTAGGTCGGAATAGTCTAGAGTCCTATTGCTGCCTTCCAAGGAAACAATGACGACGATAGCTTGGGACCAAGGACCGACGCTTGGTCACATGATTGAAAGGGGCCTAGTGCAGAATTAAAGAAGGCACTCAAATGAAAACCCTGTTTTCACTGGTGTGAAACAAAGGAGAGAGATCCAAGATTCTACCAAAGAGAGATCCGAGGCTGAGACAAGATATCAAGCAACGCAAGTTCGAAGCTGCAATCATAGTTGTCAGAAAACTATATTTAGAGGTAATTGGACCTAGTAGGTCGACATAATTTTGGTATCAAAGCACATACACCAAGTGTGCCATAAAGAAGGAGATGATTCCACCCAGAAGAAGAGGTTGAGGAATACCATTTACAAATGTAGAATTGCAACAAGAGGTGAGACAACTCCGAGCAAAGATGGAAGTCATGGAGACTAACAAGAAGAGGGAGCCTGACAAAGGAGATGTCAACAAACGTGAAGAGACAACAACCTCTGAGGAAGAGGAAGAAGAAGAAACAACATAAGAGAAATTGATAAGGATGGTCACAAAGGTCAGTGCCATACCAAAGGTAGAAGTATCAATGTATGAAGGTAACCTGAATGTTGAAGAATTGATTGACTCAATTAATGCTATAGATAAATATTTTGATTATGAGGATGTAGATGAAGGGAAGAAGGTAAAGTATGCAATGACAAGGCTAAAAGCTCATGCAGCTCTATGTTGGGATGAATTACAAGCACACATGAATCGAAAGGGTAAAGAAAAGATTAAGAATTGGGACAAAATGATTGCTAAATTCAAAAGCAAGTTCATGCCTAAGGATTATCAGTTGAATTTATTTATACAATTGTAGAATCTCAGACATAAGACTATGACAATAAAGGAGTACACAAAGGAGTTTTGCAGGTTGAGTATTAGAGCTGGTCATGTTGAGGAAGATGTTGAAAATGTTGCTAGTTACATAAATGGTTTGAAGTATGAGATTCATGATGAAATTAACATTTTGTTCCCGAGGACAATTGAATATGCCTACCAAACATATTTGGAGGAAGAGGAGAAGTTGGCCAAAAACAGAGCCAAAAGAGTAGAGGAATAAGTCTAGCAAGAGGCAAATGGAAAACTAGTGGCAGAGGAAGATTTTAGACTTCAAAAGATGAAGGAGGAAGCTCAAGTACTCAGTCACCGAGAGGAGGATAATCACGAGGTAGAATCGATTTTCCTCATGAGAAAGAGGTAGAGGAAGAGAAATCAGAGGTTACACATGTGGAAAGACAAACCGTATGTCATGGGACTGTCCAAAAAATAAGTTAGCAGGTCAGAGAAGTGCACATGTTGCAGAGGCCGAAGAAGAGAATGTGAATGTAGTCACAAAAGAAGAAGTTCCAGAGGTAGGGTAATCACTGTTGATGAAGAGAGTTCTGATCAAGACATAGAAGGAATCTAAGGAACCAATCCATAGGAAGAGTTTATTCAGGACTGTATGCAAGTCAAGAGGAAAGTGTTGCAAGGTTGTCATTGATAGTGGTATCACTGACAATTTGGTTTCTATTGAGATGGTAGAGAAGTTGGTATTAAAGAGGAAAATGCATCCCATTCCCTACAAAGTGTCTTGGTTGTAGAAAGGACATCATATTTTGGTGAATGAACAATGCAATGTGGAAATCTAGATTGGTATCTACAAGGATGAGGTATTATGTGATATAATTCCCATGGATGTCTTCCATAATTTTCTTGGAAGACCATGGTAGTACGACAAAAAATCCATTCATGATGGTAGGAGGAACACACATTCTCTTGAAAAATATGGACACAAGCATGTATTTCCGCCTTTGCAGGATGAAGGAGCCAAAGAAGAAGTTGGTCCTAGTGTGTTGATGATAATGGAAAATAACTACTACAAAAGGTCAAGAAAGAAGAGGTACATTTTGCTTTGATTGGAAATCCCAAGGTAATCCTTACAAGTACAAATTTGGATGATTTGCCTGCAAAAGTTAAGAATATGTTAGATGAATTTGCTGATAATATAGTTGATGATTTGACAAATGCATTACCCATTATAAGGAGTATAAACCATCATATTGACTTAATTCTAGGAGCAAGTTTACCTAACAAAGCAGCATATAGGATGACACCTCAAGAAAATGAAGAGATAAAGAAGCAGGTACAAGAGATTTTGGATAAATGAGAGTTTGAGTCCATGTGCTATTCCAACAATACTCAGCCCAAAGAAAGATGGAGGATGGCGTATTTGTACTTATTCAAGGGCAATCAATAAGATCACAATAAGGTGAAAATTTCCATTACCTTGTATTGGTGGCTTGTTAGACTGTTTGAGTAGTGCTAAGTATTTTTCAAAGATTGATTTGAAAAGTGGATATCATCAAATGCTCACAAATGCTCCAAGTACTTTCATGAGATTAATGAATGGGGTTTTGAAATAATTTATTTGAAAATTTGTGATCGTATATATGGACGATATCTTAATATACAATCAAACAAATGAAGATCATTTGAGACACCTCAAAATGGTTTTGAATACCTTACAAAAAAATAAGTTGATGATCAATTTGAAAAAGTGTAGTTTTATGAAGAATGAGATGATATATTTGGGTTTTGTGGTATTTGAAGATGGTTTGAAAATCGATGCAGAAAAGGTTCAAGCAATAATAAGTTGGCCTACTCCAAGAAGTGTGTTTGAGGTAATAAACTTCCATGGTTTAACAAGTTTTTGTAGAAAGTTCATTAGAATTTTCAGCCAATTATGTGCTCCAATTGTGGAGGCAATCAAGGAAAGTAAACAACCATTCAAATGGATAGAAGCAACTGATATAAATTTCAAATTGTTAAAGAAGAAGATTATTGAACAACCTATTTTATCTTTTCCATAATTTGGTAAGTTTTTTCAAGTTGAGACTGATGCTAATGGAACTACAATAGGAGCTGTCTTGAGTTGGGAACAGATACCAATTGCATATTTTAGTGAAAATTTGAATGAGGCTAAACAAAAATATTCTTCTTATGAATAACTTTTATGCAATTGTCCAAGCATTAAAGAAATAGAAACACTAACTCATTCCCAAGAATTTGTTCTATATATTGACAATCATGCATTACAATTTATAAGCATTCAACCAAAACTAAATCAGAGACATGCCAAGTGGGTTGAATTTCTACATAAATTTGCATTTGTGATTAAGCAAACCAGTGGTAAGGAAAATAAAGTTGCTGATGCATTGAGTAGGATCAATTTAACTTTGCAAGAATTTCAAGTGATCTCTTTAGGATTTGATGGATTGAAGGAGATGTATAAAGAAGATGTAGACTTTAGAGATGCTTATGCAGCCTATGAAAATCCATTTGCCAACAATAGAAGCCAGTGGTTGAGTTACATGATACAAGAAGGCTTACTGTTCAAGGACAATAAACTGTGTATACCAAGATGTTCTATGAGGGAAAGTCTGATCAAAGAAAAACATGGTGGAGGAATGTCAAGACATTTCAGACAAAACAAGACATTTGCTCAGATTAATGTTTTTATTTATTTTTGGCCAGGTATGCAGACTGATGTGAAAAGATTTGCAGAGAAATGAAGAATTGGTCAGCATGATAAAGGGAGAAGTGAGAATGCAGGTTTGTATCAACCACTACCTACCCCAAATAGGACATGGGATTTGGTAAGTATGGAATTTGTGTTGGGATTGCTAAGGACACAAAGAGGTAACACTTTTTTTTATGTTGTGGTTGATAGATTCTATAAAATGACACATTTTATTGCTTGTATAAAAACAAGTGAGGCAACAAATATTGCAAATTTGTTCTTTAAATAGGTAGTAAGTCTGCATGGTTTTCCTAACAAAATTGTTTCTGATAGAGACACCATATTTGTGGGACATTTTTGGAGAACTTTATGGAAGAAACTTGGTACAAATCTCAATTTTAGCTCAACATATCACCCATAGACTGATGGGCAAACAAAAGTGGTGAAAAAAAGTTTGGGAAACATTTTGAGAAGTCTTGTGAATGAGAATCCCAAGCAGTGTGATCAAGTGCTTGCTCAAGCTAAGTTTGCATATAATGATTCCCCTAACATAAGCATAGGGATGAGTCCATTTAAAATTTTGTATGGAATGCATCCACGAGGTGCATTTGAATTGAGAGATTTAGGAAAACAAGAATTTAGGAGTGTTGATGGTGAAGACTTTGCAGAGAGCATGCAAGAGCTACAATAAAGAGTCAAACATAAATTGTAGGATAACAAGAAGTATAAACATAGGGAAAATATTAGAAGAAGCCAAATGGAATTTAAAGTTGGTGAATTGGTTATGACATACTTGAGAAAGGAGAAATTTCCTATAGGGACATATAACAAACTAAAGCTTAAGAAGATTGGGCCATGTGAAATTTTAAGAAAATTTTCTTCTAATGCTTATGAAATAGAACTTCCAAGAGATATTGGAATTTCTCCAATTTTTAATGTTGCAGATTTGTATCCCTTCAAAGAGAAATACGATGTTTCAATATATGAACTTGTAAGTGATAAATATCAAAGCATTGGATGGAAGGAACAATTTCCTAGAACAATTCAAAAAGAGATTGAGACAATGTTAGATAAGAAAATGACAAAGAAAACCAGAGGTAAAGAATACTTTCAATATTTGGTTAAATGGAAGAATTAACCAATGGAGGATGATACTTGGATGATAGCCACAAAAGTTTCTAAGTATGGTACAAGTGTTGAAGATCTCAAGGACAATTTTTTTTTCTAGGGAGTCTAATGTAAGAGCATCTAATAGTTAATCTTGAAATTGACCCAAAGGGTCACAAACTTCACTGAGTTGGTTCCCTAAGTTTTCCTATTTTTATTTGTAATATTTAATTATGACATCTCTAGAAGATGTCGTAGATTATATTTGTTTTAATAGGTGTTGATTTATTACAAAATTTTAGGAACAATTTCTAGATTGGGGTTTTTGTTGAGGATAACTCGGGATTTGTTGGCTTGTGAGCTACCTGAGAGCTCTAAGATTTATTGGTTGTTTTGTATTGAACAAAGGTTAGTGAGTGTGATTGTGTATGAGAGTGAGTGTGTAGAGGTCTGAGAAATTCAAAAGGAATTGAGCCTTCCTACTGTAAATTGTGTTCCTTCGATGACTCAAGGATCGTCGACGACATAAGTTCGGTAACCGTGACGACGTGAGGTGGGGTCGACGATGATGAATTGAGGCAAGCCCATTTGATCGAGGGTGCTGATTAGTCTAGATCAACGGCTTGGAATGATGGAGATGGATCTCATTTCATCGGGCCTGGAAGATTGTCGGGGCAGTCACATATGTATGTTCGCTCCCAGGTAAAAGTGTTGATGACGACATCGTCGTCTCAGAAGGCTTGAACCTTGTGTATTTTCTTCCGAGTGAAGCACCGACGACGATACGTCGATCATCATATCGGGGCTGTGTAGTATTGTAATAGATCCATGACGGGAAGTGACGATGACAATAATAATTCTATTTTCTGTTGAGCACAATCGAGCGTTGTATTGCTGCCTTCCAAGGAAACAACGACAACGATAGCTTGGGACCAAGGTCTAGCACTTGGTCACATGATCGAAAGGGTCCTAGTGAAAACTTAAATAAGGCACTCAAAGGGTGCGTAAACAAAGGAGAGAGATCTGAGGCTCCACTAAAGAGAGATCCGAGGCCGAGACAAGATATCAGGCAACGCAAGTTCGAAGATGCTAACAGAGTTGTCAGAGAACTCTGTTCAAAGGTAATTAGACCTAATAGTTCGACATCAATAAGTCATATCAATTTTTCCATATTTCTTGCTGTTTGATAAAGCTAGTGTCAATTTGATTGTTTGCTGTTATATATCATGTGCCAAATGCATTTGGAATGTTACAAACTATTTGACAAAAACCCTAAACCAACAAACACATAAATACACATCAACAACAAATTGTTTGACGAAAGTCCTAACCCAAGAAACACATAAAAACTTATCAGTCGTGACACAAACATATCGACAATATACATAAACGTATAACAAGCATAGAAAGGGGATTTTAATATGGTATCAAAGCTAGTGTTCCTACTAGTGTGTGTATTTCATTTTCTTTTTATGACTCCGGGTGAAGAGGACTATATCACATATAGGAGAAGAAGGCATAGAAGGGGTTGAAAACTTATTTCTTTCAAAGTTAGAAGAAGAGGGAGACATGGGGGACATAAATGACCAGCCATATGACATCGCTATACATATTTTAAATGAATTAGCTAAGGGAAAAAATGACATAGTAAGGGTACACAATGACATATCAAGGGGGAAACAATATATGGTTGAGCTTTTCAATCATGTTCTGAACAATGCAGGTATTAATGGTTTAGGAAGGACTAATGGTAGTCATGGTAACCATGCAGAAGGGAGAAACACTCATGTACCCACACAAAATATCATTGGGACTACTAGTAGGATGACTCTTAGACTTCAAATGCCTAAATTCTTGGTCGGACAACAAGCGATAAATCAAGGGCAGCAAGGAAAAGGGAACTATTTTACAGCTTATTTGAGGGAGTATCAGACTCTTGGGGAGGAGTTTCAGGTGGTCATGTCTTTACAAGATTTATGTACTATCAAATACATGAATAGGCCTAGAGATTACAACATGGGACCATAAAGATGGGAGCTTCAATGAAAGGTGGGGAAATTGTCCATTCTATATTTTGATGGCTCTAGCAAATGCACTGTTAGAGCCTGGGTTCGTTATGAGGAAAATATCTCTATGGCTAGGGAAAACCACAATAGACATAAACGACTGCAAGAATCCACTCTCTTCTCAAGTATGCTATGAAAAAAAATATGGTAGCAAGACAAGATAAAAGGCCTACCTCATATAGATGTTCGATGAAGTCCACCATTGAGCACTTGACCCAAAACAATACACCTGCAACTCGTCCTCAACAACCAATTAAAGTAAGCATATGATGATAATAAATGATGTTAGCACATTCAATAGCATAATCCATTAATAAACATGACAATACGCCCATGGAATAATAATTCAATATATTTGCAAGATATCAATTGGACGGGAAAATAGTATTTCTATTATTAAATGATCAACAGAAGTGAAAATGTTACAGACTTACATGTCGGCACGGTTCAGAACCGAGAAACTAAGTTCCTTCCAACTGGGCCTCCACCACTTCAATCCTCCACCAAAGGCAAGCTCATAAGAGAGAGACAATGAGGTTCTCAATCAATAAGGGAAGATCTTGGGGGTTGAACACTGTGTTCAGACTTAAAGGACAAAGGGATGCAGACTCTATATGAAGTAAATAATTTCTCCTGAGTAACTTTGCTCTCAAAGTTGAATTCTTTCTCTCTTTTCCAAAGCTCAGAATTGGCCCATTTATAGCCTTCAAAATGGAACTGAAGGGTTGAGTAGAAACATTTCCAGTATATGGAAGGCCAAGGATCATAGATCTCCTGTCGTGACGTGGAAACCCGACATTAATTTTCATTTTCTGGCACAAATACCGATGTACACAGGCTGTAGTGAAGCAGCTTGCATATACGCATGTTGTATAGTAGGCAAGATGTATACATGTGGAAAAATATGTATTTTTGGCTCTGTATTTTACAAACAGGGATGATAACTCTGCATAGGGAAATGGAAAAAGGCCTTCTGTGCAAGCTTGCATAGGGTGAGACGAATCTTGCTATAACAGATGCCCCCTAATGTGTGAGGTCAAAGGAGTATCTACGATGGCCGAAATACATTATAAACAACCCATGAGTGGAGTGATGGGGAACCGGCTGGACGAACTAGTTTCTCATTACATTCTACAATGACTTTGCATACATGGCTGCCAATAAAATTACACTGTAGATCTATGTGAAAATATACCAAACAAGTGTCCATGACCATGAATAGGCAACTACAAATGCGGTTTCATGCCAATGGCTATCATAGTCACAAACAAGGCCCATTACAACCAGTCTCAAAATCCATCTGAATATATCTATATACAATGGAGTACAATCTGATCTCCCATGATCACTGAAGTCATATAGGCACTGGTCCAGTGAAAAGGAAGAAACAACTCAGGAAAGTTGTGACCACATTTGATGTCTTTAAGTATTCTACACAATCCGCCAAGGGTGCAAGTCTACATCATGTCAATAAAGGAGTTGAGGTCGAACACAATGATACATCATTTGATTACCGGTCATTGAGGTATACAGTTAACAAACACGAGACAACTTACTGATGATGAAAGTAGGTATCAAGGCACTGAGTACATTCTTACAAGTGTGAATAAAGGAGCCAGTGTTGAACACTTGAAGAATCCATCGATCATAAGACATTGATGTATTCCCAACTGTCAATGGCGAGAGAACCTTCCATTAATGACTACAAGCCTCAAGGTACTCATAAGACTCTAGGTCCCATTTCCAGAATAAATGAGCTGAATTCGATGGAATGAGACCTGCTGAAAGGAGAGCATTAGGGCATCTATCATCAATCAACATGAGGTATAAAGCAAGAGCTTCATGATTTGGTGAAAATCGGACAAAAAACATGTTCATGAACCAACGACCTTGTGTGTCTTTCGCGTGTGCCAAGTGCAAGCGATACATGAAAAAGACCCTTTGAATAACAACCAATGATGAAAACTGCTGACAAAGGAGAGGAGACCACCAATAAGGCTAATGACATCCAAGACACTGTGCAAATCCCAATGTGTGAATAGATGTCTTGCCGTCAAACACAAGGGAAACCACCCAGTCAACGACCAATGATGAAGTGTCGATTGCTGGGTTCAAGGTTACCTACCAATGATAAAAGTAGGACCAGGGTGCATGGTAGGAATACAATATCATGTGATTATGAGACAAACTGAGGGTATGGATGACATGCAAATTCAAGAGTTCTAAGGAGTGGCCAACACAGGTTGATATACTTGCTTTGAACAATAGCATGAGACATATGGAGGACTCCGACAACATAGACCCAATGATGAAACTATGAGATGCAAGATGCATCAATGAAACTCTCTGTAGGGACTAGAAGAGTAACCAGTCAGTAGAGAAGGCTCTATAACGATATCATCTTCCTAAGGCCATGCTAATCCCAAAATTATGATGATAAATGGACTCAATAACTTTGTGCTCTGTTCAAAGGCGACATGAATGTTGCCAACATAAGATATTACTCATTTCCCACCCGTATTTTTTTGTTTTTTCATAGACAAAAGAATGCTATGATACAAAGGAGGAAACAAGTGTCACAAGTAAGCAAAACTAGTTCCAGCAGTGGAACATACCTATGCTCAATGCAAGAAGATGCATGCGGGATATGGACACTCGGGGGGATGTTCCCTCCTGGGTATAGGGTGTCGAATTGCGAAGGATATAAAAAAGACTCTGCTTGGTTGAGGATGCAAAACTACTGAGGCAAATGGTTTATAACGCAAAGTGAGAACCGACTATAGGCTCAATACTACAAGCGAGGGCATGAGATGCAATCACAACTTATCGCCAAAAAATGTCATTTTTTTATGTCTTTTAGACTACTTGGTGTGAAAAAGGGATAAACTTTTTCCAAATAGACGTCTTTTCAAATCCAATTTACGAGTGTGAAAGAGACAAGTTCACTCGGAAATCTTTTCGCTTTTTGAAAACGAGTTGTAAAAGATCTTAATTAAGACTCACGACCTTTCAAGTCCAAATTAATGAGTGTGAAAGAGACAAGGTCACTCAACAATATTTTTGGTTTATGGACGAGTCGGAAAAGAGATTAACTCGGATTCATGGATGTTGTTCTAAGCAGCATGTAATGGGGGAGGCCAAGGCTCCCGTGCAGAACTTCTATGAAAGGTCAACAACTTATGAAGAGCTGACACAAGCTTGGGAAAACCCAAAGCTTTCCAAGTCGAGGAGGATAAAATACTTGCAGAGGTTACCTTATCTACAATGTATCGAAGAATGCCCCTTATCTGGAAGGGTGTAGAAGAAGGAAGTCGAGGCTCTACAAGGTCATTCCAATAAAAGGAAACCACCCTAGGACTTGGAGGGAGCATACTCGAAGAGAGTGGAATGCTCCCTAGTGCAGAATGTATAGAACTAGAAATGCTAAGGACATGGTCGAAAGACACATCACCCTCCAAAAGAAGAGTGGGATTGACCGAATATTTCATCAGTAATGTCACTTCCTTAGGCTTGTGACTCTCCAATAGAAGAGTGGGATTGACTGAAGATTGCATAGACACGACCCCTTCTTCAACCATTGGTTGAATAGGATGCGAGACAACAAGGTCAAGAGATGCATCAATCCCTAAAGAAAGAGGGGTGTTAGCCAAAGATTGCATCAACATGACCGATGTATCAACCAAAGAGGGTTGGGAAACCATAGACGACTCAGAACCCGAAGGGCCCCCAAGTAAGGACCACACTTCTGGTACCACAAAAATAGCAAGGCACAAATGAGTAAGGTGATATCCTTTGCAAAGCCTACAAAGAAACTTGGGCTTATGTCTTACATGTCTAGGATTCTCAATCGTATGAATGCCCCCAACATGACTTGCAGTGGCTGGTGATAAATATCCAACGTGACTTGCAGAGGTTGGTGATGAATCCCCAACATGACTAGCAGAGGTTGGTGATGTATATGCAATGTGACTAGAAATGACTAGATTTGTGCCCCCAACATGACTTGCAGCGGCTGGTTGTTGGTCTTCAACATGACTAGCAGAGGTTGTCGAACAATATCCAACATGACTAACAAAGGTTGGTGATATAATGCCATTATGTGACTGACCCTCACAAGATGAAGTCGAGGAAGGTAGGGTCCATGGATCACTAAAATAGGAAGTGCGGAAAGGAATGGACCTCCTTGTTGAGACGAGCCCACTAGACATGGCATAAATGTGGTGACTCGGTGATGTGAAGTCGAAAGTACCCATAAGGAAAGGATACATTCCTACACTGATATTCTCAGTTGCCGGCTAAGAATTGTCGATCACAGGGATCAACGGTCCAATAGATGCATTAGGACTAGAGTATGCAAAGGATAACTGGTTGATCGTCATGATATTCCCTTCACGAGGAAAACAAATAGAACAGAAGACGGACGACACGAAGATGACCATAACATAGGTCCAATTGTGTCCTAGTAACAAGTTATAATCAAGAGGTGCATCAACTACCTCTACCGTCTTCCCACCTAGCTGGACCGGAAAGGCAGGAAGAATACTGTGAGGGTGGAAGGAATGACCGTCAAAAGCAGTCAACATGTTCGATGACTTAGAAAGAGTCGTAGAACCAAGAGATTTCCAACAAATTAGGGACATCACACATGTAGAAATGCCTTCATCAACAACCACACGTTTGATGGTATACTTTGAGTACTCCACGTGGATTTGGAATGCCACATGGTAAGGTAAGCGAGGCTTCACATTTTTGACGTCAAACTTGATAACTTTTGAGCCACTGGGTTCTAGAGCTCCTAAAGCAGATAGTAAGACATTCCTCTGTGAAGGAAACATCTGGAGTACCTCACAAGACGACATCGCACAAGGGGTTTGACCCAGGTCCTAAAAAATAGAGTAGTTCCGGGCGGCTCTAGCATTTGGATTGTGGGTAGAGCACTTGAGTACTCCTTTCAGAATACGAGGCAGTGGCTCTAGTTTTTCAATATGTAAATTTTTCTCCGGAGGAGGAGGAGGAGATTCTAGACTAGGAATATCTTGTGAAGAGCTATAATCTCGAGATCGAGTGGCTACATTAACTTTCACATTGAGCATATTAATACACAAACGGTCGCCATCTTGCAACAACAGGTTTTGACTCCCACCAGCTGCATTTTCAGCGTTTGAGGAGCTCGAGGCCATGTGTTGGTTATGTGGAAATGTATTCGTCAGCACAAAGGGTGATAGAGATAATAACCTCACAGCTTCCACAAGTTTGGGGCATAAATGGGTAAGGTGATCATTTGTACAAATATTACAGGGAAATTTCATCTTACGTCTTTCTCATTTTCCCTCTCCAACATTATTATTCGTCCTCGCATTATTACCAGTGTCCTTGGGTTTATTACCATTTTTCCCACCCTTATGATTATTACGTCCTTTCTTCTTATTCCCGCCTGGTTGCTGGTTACCATTTGGGTTGGCCGACGATTGCACAGAATGTACATCCACCGACCGAGTGGGGTTGGAGGACACAGACGAAGCTGGCTCTCTTGCAGACTAGTTTAGAGACAACTCTTTCAAATGGCTTGTCATCGAGTCTGAAGAATTTACATTGGAGGTACCTAAAATGCCATACGCATGAGGTCTAGGATTTTGTCTAGTGTCATAAGTTGACCGTGGTGCGTTTGGAAGAATGTGGTATAAAATCCCAGACTGAGCGTATATAAGATCTAAATACTGAGATTTAAAGATCGCTTCTTCCTCAGTGATAACCCCGGTTGTAGCAACATCCTTCGATATAGGAGGGTGAAAAGACTTAATGAACCATTCTAAAAGAAAGGCTGGGGGTATGGGAGTCTTAATCAACCGCTTCTGTCTCTGCCATTCCTGGATATGATCCAAGATATGAGTGGCAATGTCCTGGCATAAAGTCGACAAAAGTTCTAGGCCATCATTGTAACAAATCGGCAATTGGAAGTGGTTAATGAAGAACAACACCAACTGACTAAAGGTCCCATACGTCCCCCGAGGTAGCTCGATATACCATTTGGAAAAAACTCCGATGAGGGTGCGTTGAAATAATCTTTACTGAATAAAATCATCATTAAGGTAATTCGAGGAGCACCATAGGTGAAAGGTAGTAACGTGATCACCAGGATCCTCACCATTCCTACCTTAAAATTTTGGGATGTCCAAAGGAAGCTTGGTGGGGATGGGGGGCCATGTAGGATCATGACTCACAGGGTCGTTCATCAACTTAGACAAGTCTGGAAGATTAAGCATGGCTAGAAAAGGGAGACGAGGTTGCGACATCTGGCCCCAAGCTCCCAGGAAAGATTGTGCTTGAGGAACTACAACCCATCCAGGGTTCTGGTAAGCACCATGGCCCTGTCTGGGATTATAAGGCCCTCCTATGGGCTGATTCATAAAAGGTTGGTTGGGAATCATTCCAGTGGGAATGTTCTATTGGGGGTTATAAAAATTTCCCCCATCCAGATTGGATCTGGGTTGGGGGTTTCCCAAAGCGTGAAACTGACCTCCTCTGGGTGGGAATCCAGAGGATAGAGGTGGATTCTTCATGCCAAACATATTGGTTAGAATCTCCACCGAGGAGGTAGGTGTTACACGTCAAATTTACTCAACTGGATAAGTGTCGCATATTCTTCTCAATTGTCGTAAGTGTCACATCTTCCCTACGACTTTCGCAAGTATCGCAAGTTGTTCATAAGTGTCACAAACGCTTTTCAAGCATACTACCTTGACGACGACACTATAGAGGCACTTAAAACATCTCATACATTGGGTTTGGAGAAGGAGAACTGGTTAACTGAAGTCAAGGAACTCTTAACACCTGAAGAGAGCTCTGAAACAATGGTTTTGAGGGTGAGCGCTCCCCTATATCAGCCTTAGGAGCGTTGGCGCCCCCCTACAAGGCTTCAGGGAGCGTTATAACGCTCTCCTGCCCTTTTACAGGAGTGCTACTCACTTTTGGAGCGCTGGCGCTTCCCTTAACCTTCTCAGGGAGCGCTACAACGTTCTGATACCCCTCTTGCAGGAGCGCTGCCTAATCTGAGACAATAGTTGGCCCGTTGAGGAGAATAAGAGGAGGATCTTTCAAGATTAGAAGGCAGTTGCATTCGAATTCTTGGTTTCATCAGAAGNAAGCTCCTCTTAACCTATATAAGCAAGCTCTATGATGGTGGAAAGGGGAGGAAGAACTGCTAGCATGAAACATATGATCTCATAGGAAACACACAGTCAGCCAAAGGAGAGTGATCAGTGAAGATGTTGTTATCCAGGTTGTGGATCTTTTAGGCAAGGGTTAGACGAAGGGGACTTGACGAAGCTGTCGCATTCGCATCTACGATTGTAAGTACTGATGTCATTATTCTCATTAATATGACATGCTTG
>SNQJ01S0213134.1:0-11648 GCA_010110895.2 Picea sitchensis | reverse complement strand
TCTTCCCCTCTCAGTATTAAACAATATTCCAACATAACATGTGAATTTTGGCGTCATTATTGTTCATGGAACATGTAGACATGTAGGATTCCTCCAACCAAGCTTCAATTCCATCAAAAAAATTACAATGACTACCATAGAAGTGTAGGAAGGAATTTGAAAATGAGTTGCATACCTGATGAGACCCATAAATGAAATTGGTATGCCATGTACCTTGTGGGAAAGTCTCAGTATGGGTGTTGTCATTCATTCCATAGGTCAAAGAAAAATAATGAGAACATGACATAACCATTGTCCGAAACCAAAGTTCTCATTATCCAGGAAAGTATCCCTGGGCCCACATTTTACATAACTCGCATGTTGAGAGGAGAAATGATATCTGCTAGTTTGAGGGAAACGTTGAGAGAAAGATTACTCCAAGCCTTCTCCAATAAAATTATCAAAATCATGTGAGGATTGTTGGAGTATTGAGACAGAAACCAAGGATGATTCATTTTTTTTCCCTTGAAGATTAACATGTGATTCTAGATCAGATTTAGGTGACATTGTTTCTTAGATCAACTCAATGTTTTATGTGTCTTGCATGGTGATGGATTGCACATTTGAAGTCATTTATTCATGGGGATCTAAAAACCTTTCATGTTTTTCATACCTTGTTTTCTTTTTTGTTAACATATTTGAATCGAGGTTAGGAATTTCATATTGTGTAGGATCATTGGATGATACATTGATGATCACATTCAATTCCGGAATAGAAAAAATAGTCTTCAAAAACAAGGTTATTGTGATCAAATTGAGATTCAACATGTTTCAGAAATTCAAATTGCAGAGGACTTTCAACATTGTGCATCTCGAATGGACTAACATTAAGAATTATTCTTTGATCAATTAAAGCTTGGAAATATTGTCTTTCTTGTTTATCATTCAATGTTTCATTGAGAGAAAAGTGTGAATATTCTACTAAATGATAGGCTGGTGAATTTTCATGTGAGAGATCCTTATCAAAAATATTTGTATAAAGAGAAAAGAGATATGTAGATTTTGAAAATGATGGGATTTCATCAATGAGAGATTTGTTACGGACCAAATTAGACTCATGATTCTCTAAAGGGGAGACATTATATTGTTCCCACTCTGGGTCTAACATGTTTAATAATTATTGTAAAGATCCCCCTACCGTTGTGACAGAGTGTCGATTAGAGATCATGTAACCCCCATCATTTATCGCCAAATAATGATTTTTCGTGAAGGATATAGTCATTATTTTTCCCAATGTTAAATTATCATTCAAATATACAACAACTTGGTGAACTGATTATTCATTCAATATAGATTTGACAACATCTATTGAATCAATTTCCTTACATCGTTCTATGAAATCATATTGAAAAGTATCATATGTATGAGGATAGGATTGAATGGTCTATAGGTTTGATCCGGATTTATGAATAGAATGAAATGAATAACAGATTGAATACAATAAGACAAAGATACAAAGAACAACAATAGATATCTAGTGAAAAATAACTTCTATTGAATAAATAAAATAGGTTGAAACTGTAAAACTACAGAACTGATAACAACTTGCTTGAATGGTGGTAGCTATCTCTGATAAGAGATGTGGCTTCTACGCACATCTGTCTGAGAAGAATGATTACAATGAGGCTCCAGAGGCATTTTTAACATTACTCATGAATGCCAAAACCCTAGACATCCAAAAACCTAACCCTAGGAGATGAAACACCAAAAGTTATGTGGGACTCGATGGGTAAGTTGGTACCTCAACTTCCTGGGGTCATAAATTTTGCATACAAAATTTGCTTTAGGCACTTGATAGCCCGTTGGTAAGTTCTTTTCGAGAACTACACATTATGTCATAAAAATCTGACTCTGTCTACAGTTTGACTGTGACAAGACAAAAACAAATTGTTTAGGTCCCAAAACGACTCTGGAAGTACAGAAAGATGTACTGACATGAAAAATTTCAAAATAAACCATTTGGATTAGGTGGTCGGCCACCAATATCCACCTAGAAGTTTTGTAGGGATTCAGACAACCCCAAAAGTGTATAACCCACAATTACAAAGAATTATAGAAGAACGTGTTGAACTAAAAATTGTCAAGAGAAGCTAGTTGGAATAGGTGGGTGGCCACTAATACCCACCTAGATCAGTCCTCTCCACTTAGGAAGCAATGGTCTCCATTGCGTTGATTTCCCCCATCAAGTGAGGAAATTTATGTTGAATTTGGCTCTGGATGAGCCACTTTCCTTGGTGCAAGAGATGCCCTGCCTTGACAACTTGATAAATATGGATTCTCTGCCGGCGAGTGCCCTTGACCTGTGTGTTCACTATCTGATCAGTGGATGCTTATTCCATGCAATCAGGGTTGAGTTCTGTTGGTGTCAATTGTTCTGCAATTACCAAGGTGTTCAATAATGGTGGAAAATATGGCCGAAGGAGGTCCACATTGAACACTGGGTGCAAGCGAAGGAAGGGAGGATTATTGAGCTCAAAATTATTGTCACCCACAACCTTTGTGATAGTGTAAGGCCCATAGCGAAGTGGATGGAGATTTTGATGGGGCCCTATAAGGAATTATTTATGTAAATGTAACCAGACCTTGTCTTCCACCTGAGACTTGTGTGGTACCCGGTGTTGATCATGGTGCTGCTTGTACTCAGCATTGGCTTTCTGCATAATCTCATGAACCTATTCGTAGATATATTGAATCTGTTCAATGAATCTGGTGGCTTTGTCGACCTCAGACTGAACATGGGAAGAATATGTCTGTGTGGTTTTAAGAGGTAGTGCAACATCAATGGGACCCAAGGGTTGGAATCCCAGCCCCACCTGAAAGGGTCTATGGTCAGTGGAGCTATGGAGAGCCATGTTGTAGTTGCGTTGAACATAGGGAAGAATCTCATGCTATGTATATGAATGCTTAGAGGTATACATGTGCAGGATGTGCACAATCATTTGATTGACAAAATTTATTTGGCCATCGTTTTGAGGGTGGAAGGAAGTGGATTTAGTGAGCATGGTGTCCAATAGTGACCAGAGACTCAACTAAAATGTGATGAGGAACCTGTTGTATCGATCAGAGATGATGGTTTGTGGTATCCCAAAATGGACCCACACTCGTTTGAAGAAGAGCTTGGCAGTATCTACCATTGTGATGCTCTTCTTGCAGGTTGTGAGAATGGCCATCTTTGAAAATAGATCAACCACCACAAAAATACAATCATTTCCTTTCTTGGTGGATGGAAAACCAGACATGAAATCCATCAATATGGATTCCCAAGGCCTCTAGGGGGTAGGAAGAGGGGTGTATAATCCTTTCTTCTTGATGGTTGGCTTGGAAATTGAATAGGTAGTGAAATATTTGATATACTTGTTGGCGTCCTATTGAATTTTTGGCAAATAAAAATGTTTCTATAGAATGACCATAGTTTTCTCCATGCCAAAATGTCCCACCATCCAACTGCAGGCTTGCACAATGGAATACATTTACATGTCATAGGTGGGGTATTTATGGACTATATCTGAGAGTGTCTCACTATGGTATTCTACTGGATGACCGTGTTGAGTGAGAACTGTGCCTACGACATAGTCAGATGCATCAATCTCAATATCAAACGATTGTTGCAGATCGGGTAAGGAGGGTACTGGAGTTGAGCACAAGCAATGCTTTAGATCATCAAATTCTCAATGTTGTGCCTTCCCCTATGAGAAATTTTCCCTACCACCACCCTTGGTCACTTGGATGAGGCCCCATGCAATATGGGAGAATCCCAACATGAACCATTGGTAGAATTTGGCAAGTCCCCAGAAGCTTCGAAGCTCGTTTAGTGTGGTCAGGGCTGACCAATCACTGATGACTTGGATCTTAGCTATATCCACATGTACCCCATGCTCATAAACAATGTAGCCCAATTATTGGACCATGTTCATGCCAACGGATCATTTTTCCAAGTTGGAATATAGCTTGTGTTGTCATAGAGTGCTCAAAACGTGTTGAATGTGTTGCATGTGCTCCTCCCAAGTTCTTTTGAAGATGAGGATGTCATCCAGATATACCACCACAAAAGAGTTGGTGAAGGGTCTCAATACATCATTCATCAACCTCATGAAAGTGGTTGGTGCATTTGTTAAGCCAAAGGTCATGACCAACCATTTGAAGAGACCTTCTTTAAATTTGAAAGTTGTCTTCCATACATCAGTCGGTTCGATAGGAAACTGGTGGTAGTCAAGAAGATCATCAATTTGGGGAATTGGGTACTAGTTCATAATGATGATTTTTTTTATTTATCTGTAATCAACGAAGAGATGCTAGGTCCTGTCTTTCTTCTGCACCAATACAATTGGGCTTCCTCAAGGGGGGAGCTAGGTTTTATGTGCCCCTTTTGAATTAGCTCTTGGATCTGATGCTTGATTTCATCATTTTCCATCAACGAGCGATGATAGAGTGGTCAATTAGGCAGAGGTGCACCAGGGGTTAGATCAATTGGATGCTTGAATTGGAAGTGCATCGGTACCCTAGTGGGTGAGGAGAAGATGTCTTTGTACTCTTCCATGATCCTGTCCACTTGCTTCTATTGCAAAGAGAGGCTATGTGCAGAGGCCATGGATGTGGAGGAAACCTACTCTTACTGTGAGCATGGATCATAAAGAAGATAAATTTCTTGATCTGTGAAATGACCTTACTACATTGCTTAGTAGAGATTAAAGAAATAGTGTTAGGCTAACCAGCTCGTAGAATATTTAGGGTTGTTGCCAACACAGACAAATGACCGCCACATGCTCCAGTGTGGTAATTGTTAAGCATGATTTCCACTTCTTCATGAGTGAGACATCGGCGGAGGATGTAGTCTACACCTCGACGATACAATGTGTCCTCGAGTATGAGATGATTCTTATCCTGATGGCGTATACGACGACACTCATCACGAGAAGCAGAGGTGGGACACTTCAAATTATGGATATAGACAAGCACATATCCATACCAGGGGTTAGAAGACATGATAAAAAACATGTCTCCTTTGATAGGCAACTCATCGGGTATAACATCACCTGATTCGACCGGAAGTTCGGATATGATTTCCACGAAGACCATCGACTTTTTGGATTTCACCGAAACGAATTCCAAGTCGAATTCCTGGAGGATAACTATCCATCTATTGATTTTTCTGTCAATGACTCATTGTGTCAATACGTATTGAAATGGATTCATGACAGCAATGACGGTGGTCTTGTGAAACAAAATATAATGACGGAACTGTTGGACAGCATGAACTACTGCCAACACAAGTGTTTCGATATGGGAATAATTGAGTTCCAGTCCAACTAGGCCTCGACTCAGGTAATAAATCATGTATTCTGAGAGTAAATCATCCTCCTAAACTAAGACCATACCGATGGTCGACTCTGCTGCGACCAAGTATAATAGGAAATATTTATTATAATTGGGTGGCCGAAGCAGAGGGGTTGATATGAGGGGGATTTTCAATGCTGCAAAAGAGCGTCGAGCGGATTCGTCCCAATGAAAAGGAACATCCTTCTTCAATAAATGCATAAAACCCTTTGTGATCTTGGCATAGTTTGTGATGAAACACTGTAGAAAATTCGCTTTTCCCTGCAGGCTCTGAAGCTGAGGTATGGTGCACGGGGGAGGAAATTGAACTATTGCCTCAACCTTGAGAGGATCGAACATGATCCCTATTGGAGAAATGATGAAACCTAACAAACAACCTGATGTGACGCAAAAACTACACTTGTTTGGATTCAAGCGGATTCAGTAGTAGCGACACTGTTCAAGGATAAGTCGGAGGTGTTCCAGATGATCATATCTCTTGTGAGATCGTGATGCTAAATCATCGAGGTAAGCCTCGACTATGTGTTTGAGGTCATGGAAAGAAAAAGACATGGCCCGCTGAAACGTAGCTCCAACATTTTTTATACCAAAAGGCATCTTACGATAAGTGAATGTACCCCATGGACAGATGAAAGCGGTTTTGTGTTGGTATTCAAGTTTGATTTGTATCTGATTGTATCCCGAAAAACCATCCATGAATGAAAAGGCCTCGCAACCTGCACATTCATTGACTATCTGGTCAATAAATGGCATGGGAAAATTGTCTTTTGGGAAGGCCTTGCTCAGATCACGGAATTCCATGCATACGCAAATCGTACCCTGTTTTTCATTGACTCTCACAGGATTTGACACCCATTGAGTCAATTAGATGGGGTAGATGAAACCAGATTTAAGTAATTTCTCTACTTCAGCCTTGATAGCTGCTTCTTTCCTAGGATTGACCAGACAAAGATTCTTCCGAACCATCTTGAAATCAATATAAGTTGTGATTTCATGTTCGACAATTCTTGGGTCTATGCCTAGCATTTCCTCATAAGACCAGGGAAAGACATCGCATAATTCTTTAAATAAATCTGTGTAGATTTGAATCTCCTCGGGGGAGCAGTCCTCTCTAATGAAGATATTCTCCATGACGCCACGGGTTCTGGAGATGTCAATAGGTATCATCTCGACTATTTTTTCCATATTTCCTTCAGCATAAACCACGTGTGTTGCCAAAGGATTGATAGGACAATCTTTATCTCCATTCATGGTCAGAGTGAATTCTCCTACTTCAATTCATCTAGATCTGGGAGGATGTAATATCTATGATGAAGATCATCCCAAGGTATGTCAAGTCTAGTCATTGCCTCAATAATCGCTTCATCCGAAGGAAAGACTAAGTCTAAAGAATCTGTATCAGCAAGAGAACCTTGAGCCCAAATAAGCTCGAGCACCGGATCTAACTCTCGTGCTGGAGTTGGATCGGGGTCGACAGAAGAACATTGAATGATCAAGTATGCCTGTGGACAAAGGCATGGCCATTCCATGGTGCTCTGTCCCTTCCATCGTAGTGGATGGGGAAGGAAGGGTCCATGGATCGTGAAAGTACGTCATGCAAAACGACGAGATTTGAAATTTTTTAGCCTGAGGCTAGTCGAGGACAACCATCATATAATGGACATTGTCGATCATAGGCAGGCAATCAAAAGTACTCATCAATGATGGGCATAGACTAACCCCTACATTGATGATGCCAAGATGGGGGTTATCAATCATCGGGACCATGGAGACTCCCGATGAAGGGTCAGTATGGGAGAAGGATAACTGATAAATGGTCACAATTCGTCCCTTGTGAGGAAACAACAAGACCTAAAACACTGTTATGACCATTGCTTGCATACCATAGGTCCAACTCCTACCTAAAAAAATATTGTAGTCGAGGGACGCATCGACCACTTCAACTTCGACACACACGGTTTTTCCCCCCAACTGCATGGGGAAAGAGGGGATGATCCCATATGGTCAGAAAGAACAACCATCAAAAGTTGTAAGTATAGTAGGTGACGAAGAAAAAACGGGTTGGCTGATGGCCTTCCAAAACACCAAATACATCACGCATGTCGAGGTGCCCTCATCCACCACTATGCATAAAATATTCCGGGTAATAGTTTTGTGGTATAAGCCACTACGATCTAAAAAGTGACGTGGTAAGGAAGACAAGGTTTTAATTCATAGGTATCAAGCATGATCATGCCCAAGTTACAAGTCTCGACAGAGCCGAAGGAAGACTATTGTGAGCGGTTGAGCTCAATGTGTCATTTCCCAGTACTCCCTATGAGAGTGCGTTGAAACAATCACAATTGAACATAGTCGTCTCTTAATGAGTTGGATGAGCACCATAAGTGGAAGGTAGTCACGTGATCATCAGGATATTTGTTAGGCTTGGCCTCGAACTTTGGGATGTCCGAAAGAAACTTGGCTGGCATGGGAGGCCAACTCGGATCGTGACAGATGGGGTCATTTAAGAGCCTTGTCAAATCTATCAAGTGTAGGGTTTCCAGAAACGACAGTTTGGGTTGTGGATTGTAGCCGGGGAAAAAGGAGCATGGGGTTTGACTGGCACCAGGTTGCTAGGAAAATTTAGGTTTTTGTCCAAGTCTCTGGTAATAACCATGACCATGACTAGCGTATGGATGGGGAACTTGTTGAGACATCATCTGTTGGTTCCCATAATAAGACGTAAAGGGGTAGGCTTGCGTCAGATTCCAAGGATTTTGGGAGGGGTTTCCCCCTGCCGATCCAACGGGCATAGGCGTTGGACCTTGCCCGAGGTTCCACTAGGTATGGAAAGGGTTTCCCCCGATCGACATCCTTGGCAAGGGGACTAGTCCCTGCCATGGATTCCAAGATCCTTGTGAGGAAGGAATTCCTAAGTGTGTCCCTTGTGCAAGAATAGTACCTTGTATAGGATGAGGTTGTCCATAACTGGGGTTGCCCCCCATAGAAACGACAACTAACGAGAAAGAGTTGTTACCAAACGCGTCGAATAAAGAGAAAGGTGTTGAACCAACTAGAATATTATAAGGAGGGAGTGCTTGACTACCTTCTCCAAACAATTTTATGTTAGGCCCAATGGAGTGTTGAGGAACACCGTTGAGCGAGGGGGATGAAGGGGGTATATGACCCCCTCCGTAAGGGAAAGTGATAAAGGGAGCGGAAGTGCCCCCAATAGATCCTTGCAGAGGAGCATTGGAACTTATTTCCCCTAGACCCAAAGTTTACAAAGGGGAGGAGGGAAGTACAGTACTCATACTGAAGCCAGGAATCTCGTATGAATAGGGAGAGCTTGTCGTGTTTTTAAGGAATGGAGCAGTGATCGCCGCCATAGAAAGAATTGGACCGTTGCCCAAGGTAGAAGAAGTTGAGACCGTGGTGGCCCGAACTAACGATGGTTGGTTAGGAGGTGGAACACCCCCAGTAGTGACAGTTGTGAAGGAAATATTAGTATTCTCTGAAGAAGTGGCAGCGTGTGCTTCCATTGTTCCTGGTGACACTACCGAACGCTCGTAAGGTAGAACCTGTACAATGATGGGCGCCAATAGATCAGTAATGGGAGGGTTGTAAGGACCAAGAGCCTCTGCACCGAGGTCAGAGATGATTGGTTCCTCCATAATCAAAATTTATTCTCTCAAATATGGGTTGGGCATAGTTTCCTGTACCCCGGTTGTCTCAAAAGACCCTTGCTGGTCTAATTTTCTCCTTAGCGGTAGCGAGGGGGGGGGTTCGAGGTCAATCGGCGGCAGGCCCAAAAGCCTTCACGACCAGTGGAACTCCTAATCCTCCATTGTGTGAGAATATCAAAGACACACTAGGGAAATCTATAATCGTTTGAAAACCATCATGCACTAAAAAGTACGTATGAGATAAAACAAGCAATCACTAACTAGTTGGAAGAACAGTTACAACAACCAACACTAGATCAACTTACTAGTGCAAGTGAAACTCGAATACGGAAGCACCCTCCGGGTATAATTTGCAAAGAGTGTCCCGATGTTTGTCCTAGGTACCATGGTATACCTCCGCGGTCACCTGCGTAAGTCACTAGAAAGATAGGAAACTAGGTTGCCAGTGCGCAAACAGTCACCAGGCGGGTACAGTCGACAGTCGGATGGACCGCAATGAGCAGGGTATCAATCCCAAAACCTATCAAGGGTATCGAAAGAAAGTGTTCTGGAAGACGATTGAGGACCTTGAACGGATTCGAGACCCACAAATATCCATGGCAAATGTAATCAATGGAATCCCAAGACAAGCCCTTTATATGTGTTCCCCACTACGTTTGGTCCATCTTTGGAGGGGTTATCTCCACTACCTTTCCTTATGCGACCTCCTGTTTATCCCCTGTGTTAGAGGGGGGTCCTGGATAAATTTTACGATACTGGACTTTTGACACTCCGTAGCATAGAATCTTATGTTTGTTTTTCAGCCTTTAAGAGTTTCCTCTCCAATCCTAAATCAAGGCTCTAGACTAGACTAGTTGATGTACCCTACAAAACATAAATTCTAGCTGATTTTAATTAATCGTTAATTTTTTTGGCTTGTCTTAAGTCAAAAATTAGGAAAGTGAAACTAGTGATGTTTTGAGAGATGAAAGAGAAGATAAAACAACAAGCTGGAAACAAAATAACTTCTTCTTGACAAATTCAGATTTTCTCTTTTTAAAAAATTTTAAACCAACTTTTCAAACTTTTTCTTTCTAAGATATTTTAACTGAAAAATCAAAACAAGCTTTCACTCGACTACAAGATACTTATTGTTCTAATTCAATCATCCAAGAACTTATGAAAACAATATTTTTCCTATTGATTAATGCAAACAACCAACTCTTTAACCAAACTAAGAAGCAAAAAGAAAAAGAAAAATTGTGTTTTTTTTTTTATTATGCTTCAAAAACAAGAAAATATAAAACTGTATGTCTTCTTCTTTTCTGAAGCCAAAAGGTGAAAAAAAAATAAGAACAAGACAAGGCCAAAAAAGACTTTTTGCCAACCACAGATCGTGGGGAGTTACTGACAACCAAAATGACGGATCAGACTGACTCACTATCTCATAAAAAAACCTAACAAAGGAAGAAAAATTTCAAATGCAAAAGCAAGCTATACTAGCACACAACCTAGACTAAAAACTGCTATGACAGAGACCAAAAGACACAAGAAAAACCTGTGAAAAAAAAATTTGACAGGGAAGAGGATGACTGCCTCCTCCAAATTTTCCAGACAGACATGTGACTGTCACTTCAATAGCCATCATATGCACATGAGCTTCCCAAAGACAGGACGTGTATGCACATGTACAGGACTACTACAGGTCGTGTGTGCCCATGTTTCTTCTCAAAATAAGCAATATAAGCAGCTAAGCTCAGGAAGGGAGTACTGGTATTGAAGACCAGAACCCCTTAAAGGTACAGAAACTCACTCTAACAGAAAAAGATGCAAAGAAATCTTAGAAAACAAAGCTAATCTGAGGTTATACCTAGGCTACAGACTGTAACAATCATAAAACAGGACTAGATCCATAAAACCCCTGAGAAGGATCACTTCTGATAGGGGAGAGGATGACTGCCTCTTCTTTTTTTTTTAAACAATTTTCTAGACTCAGACACGCGACTGATCTTTCAGCACCAAGCGTATGTACACGGGATGTATGAAGTCAAGGCACGTGTATACGTGGGCATACCTTCTACAGGCCGTGTATGCCTCTGTGGCTTCCCAGGAAAAGAAAAAACAATCAGGCAAAGGAAGCAGAGAGTACTGGTATGGAAGACCAGAATCCCTACTAGCTCAGACTTTTGCAGAAACTCAGAAAAAGGTAGTAAACCGATTTTAAAATACCCGAAAAGTGCCCCCCAAAACCCTAGAGATCTCCTCAGTATGGTCGCCAATTATGTTGTGGGTGGGAAATCCCTCCTACAGACTAGCATTAAGGGTTTTATCATGCATGTAGAAATGGCCTAAAGTCCCCTACTTTTTACCAACATCCCAAGCATGACTCCCATTACTTATAAGCAAATACAAGGCTAAAGAGATCCAACTACTATACCTTAGTTTTCGTGTTTGATGTCGATCCCTTTAATGCTTGGTCGCTCCTTGACTGCAACTCTCCTCCCAACGTTGACCTGCATTCATAAAAGACAAAAAAATAACTCCACATGCATATAACTTATAAACTAATGGGTTAGAGATTCTATCAAAATATAATCAAATTTAAATATTGGCAATATCATATGGTGGGAC
>SNQJ01S0213133.1:695-15760 GCA_010110895.2 Picea sitchensis | reverse complement strand
GTCCTTTTAAGATTATTGACAAGATTGGTAACAATGCCTTCCGTTTAGATTTGCCTCCTTATATGCAAATGTATGCAGTTGTTAATGTTGAGAATTTGAAATTGTATGAGCCTCCTTTGATTGATGATCAAGGAGAGCATGTTAATATTCCTTCTATAGATGATTTTTCCCCAGAATATCTTACATAACTGCATGAAGACACAATCCTTGACAGGAGAATGCGAAATTCAAAACGAGGAAATGTGGAGTATCTTTGAGTTTGTCTTAAAGGTAAAAATCCAAGAAAAGTTAAGTGGATTGAGGTTGGAAAGGTGAGGGAGCTATACCCTCATCTTCACATAGACTGAAAATATTCTTTTGGAGGTCCAAAAGCTTTCCAATGGGGAGGTGTGATCCAGGGGATCGAATTTTGCTCAAACATTCAAAGTTCTTGGAATCACTTCAAATCGAACGAGAGCATAGGCCTCATCATTACGAACCCAACACAACTCATTTGGGTTCAAACAGACATCGGGAGTGAGAGATATCATGTTTTGTTCAAAATGACAAACAGGCGAAAAAAAGGGATGCTGACTGTACAGTTCGTACGGATGTTGATGTGGTAGTTCATACGACATGTGGCAAGGCTGAGTGGTGGAAAGTTGGCAGTTTAGTGGATGAATGAGCTTCTAACACGTGGC
Source organism: Picea sitchensis (assembly GCA_010110895.2). NCBI lineage: Eukaryota > Viridiplantae > Streptophyta > Pinopsida > Pinales > Pinaceae > Picea > Picea sitchensis. The sequence goes on along the minus strand of SNQJ01S0213133.1, from coordinate 15,080 downwards.
ATCTTGGTGGCTAATTGTATGGTGACACGTGGCCTAATAAATGGCCACCACGTGTCACCTGGTCGGTGGTTTAAAACCTTTACAATTGACAGGACTCGACCTCGCGACCTCCGAGTAGGGGAAGAGACTTGGGAAGGTCTGCCAACTGGCATGCCACCATTTGGACCTTGTTATATATATGGAATTTTATATATTTAAGTTTGCATATGTGCATGGTTGGCACAGGGACTGGGCTGGGGCTTAGCCCCAGCCCCCGGTCGTCTATAACTTTAACATATGACCATATGTTACACCATATGCGCGTGCAGATTTGTATTTGTTTTAAATGGTTATAACGCCTGCCAAATGTCCATTACCTATTTGCCTTTGAAATGGGGCCCGATTTGCGTTTGTGCGTGGTCACATGGGCCACATGACCTCGGCCTTGGCGGTTAGGGGCTAGGTGCACCCATAACAATCCTATAGTTTTCATTGGTTGTGCAGTTGCACCTGGTGTTGGGCTTTTCCACATAAATGCACGTGGGGGCTAGGTTGAGTCAACAAGGGTGCATTTTGGCGATCCAGAGACAACAAGTTTGAAGGGGAACTTCCAAGAAGCCTATCTTCTTCAATTTTTGACCAAACGAGGTGCCAAAAAAGCCCAGCTAGGGGTTTTTGGATGTTCTGAAGCCATTGGAGCTGTCTATTTGGAATTTTGAGCATTTTAAATCACATTTTTAAGCACTTTGAGCAAATAATACAAAAGATCCATTGGAAGTTGGACCAGGAGATGTAGCCCAAGAGAGGGGTGAACTCCTTTATCATTTGCTACGTTATGTGTTTTATATTCACTGTTTATTGTTGCTGTTATATGCATATTGAATGAGTAATTTATATAAAATTTGTGTTGCAAAATTGATCCATTTTCATTTTAACACATGAACTAAATCTTGCAAATAATTTCAAGAATACAAGTCTTCTTCATTTTTAGATCATATTAACTTTTGGAAAGTATGTGATTGGGAGCACATCCAAGGGTGGTTTTAAACCAACCCACTTTTCACCCTGCAATTCACTACAAAGTGCCACCTATGCCTTTGGTGATACCCTGGTTTCAATTGCATCCCACTTAGGGAAAATTAAGACCCAAGCATGTTCTGTCCCCACATTTCTTCCCGAGCATCAATCTATTGCTTTTGGTGATGATCTGTGATCAAAAAATGCTATCTATCCTCCTTTCCTATCTTTCACGTGCCTTCTTAAACCTCCCTGATCTGTCAGCACATAGCTCCCTTCGAAATCAACAGTTCAGATCAACTCGAGAGTTCGTACTTCACGAGTTCTCACAACTCTTCCTTTGAATTTCCCCATTTGTGAATCAGTGAAATTTTGATCTCCCTCCACGTGTCCTATCTCGATGGACAAATAAGATTTCTATGGCTCTCATATCCTTGGGTATTCACCTCCTGCCTTCTCCGCAGGTTATTCCTCTAAAGTACGTGGATATTTCCCACGTGTCCTCTGAATCCAACGGTTCAGAATCACTTTTTAGTTCACCTCTTGTGAACGTTAGATTTCTTTCCCTCAATTCTTTCGATGTTTGAGTCCTCAAATTCTCAGATCTCCTTCTACTTGTGAACTTTGACGATGGACGGTTCCAACTAGCTTCGAAACTTCGGGATTTTGCAAAGCCCACTCTCCTATGCACTTTAAAAGGGTTTAGGCCTCGTGCACTTTCCTTGGGATCCAACGAATATTGATCCTCTCTCTCAGATATGAAGGCCTAGATATGATATCCTCCAATGCGTTCTTCTAATTTTCTGGACGTGGATTCCAATGGTCCAAATCTTTCACAATGCTCGATCCAACGGTCACTATTTATCCTCTTCCTGAGCTTACACTTTCTTTCCTGACTTGGAGAATTTCAAATGTTTCTAAGGTATCGACCTTTGATCTACATCCTATGATCCCTCATGTAAGGGTCTCTTCTTCCGCTTACTCAGTCTCTAAGGGACTTGACCCTCTGCTCCCTTAGAAGATTTCTGGTGCCTTCCTGGCACACTCTACACTCAACCTCCTGAGCTTACGAACTTGAAACAAGTTCACCTCTTGGACCTCATCTGTGCTTCTAAAAAGAGATTATCTCTTCTGAGCTTGGTCCTTAGGGGATTTCGAATTCCCACTTACTCCTTGTGTTAATTTTTTCACGCCAAATCAACGGTCCACAACCTTCCTTGATCCAATGTGTTATCATCGAAATTTCGTCCACAAATGGTTACAAGAATCCATCATTGTCAGACAGTTATGAGGTCACCCATGGACCAAAATTACCACAAAAGAATTTCCAAAAGTCCAAAACTATACAACCAATGATAAAATTAAAGTGTGTTATGACTACACAGGGTGCATGCACACATGCACGATCCAAAAACGTAAAAAAAGCGCACATGCGCACGATGCGCGACTGTGGTCACTAAAATCTGTGCACATGTGAGAACAACACATTTATGAGATTGGTCGGCCTCCCACCCACTTCTGGTTCATCTTCCAAGTTGATTTGACACCCAAATTTGGACTGGATCTGACTGGGTGGCTGGTCAAAGACCTAAAAATGCCCTAATTAGCCTCTTTTCACACTACAAGCTGGTTGCACAATACCTCAAAGAGGTGATATAAAACAAGGCCATGGGTGCACTTCATTTTCAAGGAATTCAATAGCAAAGTTATGCTGCTCCTATTCTCTTGAGGAATCCTCTATTCTCATCAAGAGTATACTAGCACCATTACATTGGGCAATCCATCTCACCTCTTGAGTGGATTAGCTTGGAATTCTTTCACCATTTTCATTCAAAGTTGTAAGAAGAGCTTATTTGTGGGGGTTCAAGAGCCCTCACTTGGAGGAAGAAGGGAATCATAGTCCTCTTTCTTCTTGGTGTTTTCTTTCATTGATATAAACCTTGCCATTGGTGACATGAGTTTTATTGTCTTTTTTTCTTATGTCCTTATGCTCAAATAGTTTAGTTGTTATTTTATTTATTAGTTTATTTCTTAGTTTTTCTTTTATATTTCTTTCTCTAACCCTTTTCCTTTACAATTGTCCTTCTTAGCAAACCCAACTAAGCTTGTAAGCACCTCTGTTTTGCTCATCTAGGTGGCAAAAGAGGTGCAACATATTGGTGACTCCACTGGAGAAAGGTATCAATTTCCTACGCCATTTAGGTTTTTATAGATCTTCTTTTGGTTTATTTAACCTGCAGGTGCATTAACCAGCCCAAGCTGACCTGCAAAACATCCAATTCCAAGTTGAATTGAGAGAATTCCATCCGGAATTTTCTTCACAGTCGTGTGTCTATTGTGCGCAGGTTTATTGTCCCACAGTCACGCATCATGCGCACGTGCGCCAAAATGAAAATGTTGTTTTGTGCACCTGCACCCAAAATCTCATTTTGGTTTGCACACAGGCGCTCAGTGTGCCTCTGTCTACACTGAGACCCACGCACCTGTGCAAAAAAATACACATTGTAAGTTTTTTTGTGATTTGGGGAAGGCCCCTAGCCTTCTTAAAAGTGATTTCATGCATGTTGTAAGCTGCACCACACTTAGTTCCCTCTTCATATAAAGGGATTAGTCAAAACACATAGGCACTTTGGGGGTTTAAAATCATTAATTCCTCTTTTGATTTCATTTTTCCACATGGATGGCTTGCTTTGCCTAAAAATTATAAGTTGGCATCATTGGTAATCACATAAAACTTGCATTGGGACTAGAAGTTGGATAACAATCGCTTAGTATGCTCTTCTCTCGCGCTTCCAAGTGACCTTGAGAATCAGAAAAAGATTGTAGGATACTTTCATCTCCCTTAAAAAGACTAAAAACTTTAGAAGAGGACAACAGCCCCTTCGGGACTCCTTTTAGTTTATTTTTCAAACACATCTTAAGATTGAAACGGGCCCATACATGCCCACATGCTACAAAGATAAGATAGTGTTGAAATTTACTTTCTTAGATTCAATCACTAGGGAATTTTAAAGGTTTTGTAACGGGCCCATACATGCCCACATGATCACAATCTAGGATAGTTTCAAAGCTTTCTTAGATTAAATCACAATAGGGAGTCAAAGGAATAGTAAAGGACCCACATGTCCACATGCTAGTTTCCTAGGGACTTTTTGAATTATGCAAGGTTGTACCAAAGAAATTTAGTTAATTAGGTAATCAACACTTATAAGGACCAAGCGAAGTCCACATGCAGCGAGGTGACACCTAATTCATTAACACATTGACACACTTTCACTCATTCACACACAAAAGTCACTTATCATTCACATAGTTTTCTTTTCGAAACGTGGAGGTCAAAGTAAGTTTCCTCCAAAGGGATTCCGAAACACCCCACCCTTTTCTTGACGAAACTATCCACTCCCATTTAATTTCAATGAGGTTGTTTCACACCCCCAATCTCTCAAAAAACCACATCTAAATTTTTTCTAAAAACTCACGAAGTTTTCCTCCACAAGAGGTGCTAAAATATTTTTTTTATTCTAGGTAGGATTTTGGGGATAGGCATCCAAAAAACTTCTCGTTATCTAGTTCTCACATTGTCAAAACAATAGCAGTTGTCAAATAGGGAACTTAAAATCCTCCAAGTCAAGTGTTCCTAACACCATAAGGAAAGGAGATACCCATGAAGGGTTGAAGGCCAAGGTATGGTTGTTCTTTGCGTCCCCCCTTGAGGCACTCACCTCTTGGATGGGATCTAGCCCATGACCCATTTCTTAGGCCAAAAATCTAAATGCTGCACTTTGACCGAGATACCTAGTGACCAAATTTTAGGACATCTACCCAGGTGGAAATTGTGGGCTACAATTGCACCTTGATTGGATTTTGTGTGGCTATTGGGAAATATCACCAGTTCTTCCGGGATATGCCCCCTTTACCCCTCAATATAACTGATTACTTCATCCTTCACTAGTTTCTCTTCCGGTGACTTCAGACCCCACTATTGAGTTCTATTGGAAGGTCCAGTGCTATTTGAGAGGAAGGACATTACGTATTTTAGGACACGAGCATTTATTTCCTTTAATTCCCCACATGGACAAAACACACTTATCCACATATATACTTCTTTTTCAAAAACACTTTATGTATGATGCACTTCTAATTACATTTTTGATTTAGATATATATCGTGTTAAGTTCAAATTTGCAAAGTCTCTTGTTTATTTTCTCTCATCACAATTTGCACACATCCACTCAGCTAGTCGGACATCATAGGGGACCCACAGAACCCCTGTTGTTCTAGATGCTTGCTAAACATCCGTCCTATTCTAGGGGGAGTTCCTAGTCTTTCCACCTCATCGACACCACCTTCACACACTCCAGTGAGTGCCACTGTCTCAGGATCAACTTTGCTTGGTTCCACATTACTTGGGTCCACTTCCCAAGGTCCACCATCCACTTGCTCTCCTTTACATGGAAGCAGGGGGCCAACTTCCTCTCAAGGGGGAAGTACCAACCCACCTAGCCCCCCTCAAGGGTTAGGTTCACAGAACACTCACACCATGGCTGGAACTAATCCTCAACCCCCACTACAGATGCCATATTTGGCCTCTCTTAACATACCAAATCTAAGCAAACTCACAAATTATCCTATATTGTATGACCCCACATGGCCTGCAATGTCCACCAAACTACCTTCAAACATCCCCAAGTTTGAAGGAAAGGCAGGAGATGACCCTGCCAACCATGTCATGACTTTCCACCTATGGTGCTCTTCCAATAGCATTATGGATGATTCCATCAGACTACAATTATTTCAATGTACACTCACTGGCCCATCAACCAAATGGTATGTAGATGAAAAATCAGGGTCCCATGCGACTTTCTAGTCCTTGGCCAAAGAATTTTTGACCTTCTTCCAATTACTGATCCGCCATGACAATGGTCTTGAAATACTCTCTAATTTCAAAAAAACCTCAGCCGCACATATCACTGATCACATTCACGAGTGGTGTAGATGACATAGTTTGTGCAAAGCCGAAACCACCAAACAACAGTGTCTTGACTAGTTTCTCATATCACTTGTCTCTCTCCTTGGGAAAGATGTAGCTTCCACCTTCCCTCAATCAGAAGAAAAAGCCATCAGTAAGGCCCAACAGTATGACCTCATCTATTCAAAATCAAGGTACTTATACACAGTACTTCCCGATCTCCCAAAACCTGTGCCATTCGGTCAAGATAAGCCCGGGATGTCTCACTCAGTAGACAGATTGACTGGTACCACTACACACCATAATCCACAACCCCAACAACCACCAATGTATGGCACCCCTCAATATCCGCCAAAATATGGGGGCACCTCTTATTACCCCCCACCCCCTTATCAACAACCATACCTTGTTGCTCTTCCTCCACCCATCAGTGGGCCACCGCTGACACCCCCAATACACCCACCTACCCAGACAAGTTCTGGTACTCCCTCTACCTCAGCTTATACTCTAAGTACTAATGAAAGTTCCATGCCTTCCTATGTACCTTATAGATCACAACTCTCACAGAATCCATACTTTCCATTCCCTGGTCCTCCACAAACCATAGCAACCCCACACCCGCACAGTGGGGTAAATTTTGTTCAACCCTCTCCTGTTCAACATATCAAAATTTCGAACTACTGAATATGACAAACCTGACCCATCCGTTGAATAATGCTAAAAAGAAAGGAAAAAACAGGAACAATAATAACCCAGGTAAAGGCGGGAATCACCCTCAACAAAACCAACCTACTGGGGGCAACCAAAATCAAGGGAATTAGAACCCCTAGGGGGGAAATAACAACAGGTGTTAAGGGAGAAATAAAAATACTGTTAGAACCACCTTCCCTTGTGCCCTTTGCAGTGATTTCAGTCATTGTACTCATCATTTCCCCTAAATCACTGATTTTAAATAGATGAAAGACTCAGGAAGTGCACCACATCCTCCAACAGCACCTGCCCCTCAGCAGGCCCCACAAAAATACGTGCAACAACCACCCCCAACTATGCTGCAGAACCCCATTCCACACCAGGGTGTGATAAACACCCAACAAGATATGCAACCTACCCCACAACAGTTGGGACAGTATCTCAATCCAAACAATCCCACAGATCATACTGTCCTAATCACCAGTGAGGAGGAAATCCTTCTACAAACACATAGTCGTCAATACCGTGCACCCACTGAGTCTCCTCCCATTCCCCCAGAAACAATCCCAGCACCAACAGGACGCCCGTTGGTGATTCCTCACCCTAATGTAGACACACCTCTTCGCATCCCTCGCATCCCATTGCGCAGGAATGTCCACAACCCATAGGCTAGGGTGGCTCATAATTACAGTTTGGTCGATGACTTAGCACAATCCCCAGCTGCCATGCCAGTCTTAGAAGTCCTTCAAACTTGTCCCACTCAGCGGAAATCATTACTTTCTGCCTTAGGGGCAGTCGAACCTGCGGATACTCAACTCATCACATTTGATCTTGACAGCGGAGAACCTCACCTTCTCTCTCTAATCGCTTTTTAAATCCCAGTAAAAATTTGGAACATTACAATTCATCGGTGCATCATCGATGAAGGTGCATCCACATGCATTATGTCCAAGTCTGTATGGTAGAAACTTGGTTCCCACAAACTCATACCATCTTCCATTACCTTAAGAGCTTACGACGGATGACCATCATCTCCTGAAGGGCTCTTCCAAAATGTCCCTATAGAACTCGGGGGCAAGACCATTCTCATCAACATTGAAGTTATCGATGCCCCACTTGATTATAATATCTTGTTCGATCGTAGTTACATGTACTCTATGAAAGTAGTTGCCTCTTTCGTCTTTCGAACTATGATGTTCCCCCATAACGGGAAGATCATTACCATTGACCAAGTTTCACATTATGAGCCTAATCCTTCTTCCAACATCGGTAACATTCTCCCCCTCATCCACAGTAATTCTGAGGCATACCCACTCATCGAAATGGGCCCTCAAAGACCGATCATTGTTAGGAACTTATCATGGGGCACCACCGCTCCTTCATCCTTCCAATCAGGTATGTGTCGTATCATCCAAAGGAACTAACCTTGAGAATACCCTTCCCCATAGGGAGGCTTCTCTCATATATGACGTCCCACCAGTCGCAGAACCTCCCTCTCAGGAACCTCCTGTCAACTCGTTGGCCCCAAAAGCCCACAATTTCCCCTCACCTCAAGGCCATATCCCCAAAAGCCATTACTCAAATCCCCTTCTTCTACCCTCCACCTGGTGTACAAGATTTTCAAGTAGCCACAATGCTTACTCTCCCTAATATGGTGTTAGCAATTCCAGTTTGGTATTTACATCCACCAGAGATGGTCCATCAACCATCCCTACCCCCCCAAACAGAAGGAATCCTAATGACAATTCCCATACTCACCCCCACCATACCCTATACATCCCCACTCACTAACCTCCTTGCCACAGTTGGGGGCAAGAGAAAGAAGAAGGAGCCCATAGCTCCTCTCCCCCCACGCGTCCAACCTCTTTGTGCGCTATGTGAGAAATATGGACTCCAAACCAACAAATGCCCATCTCTACCCGAGTTACGTAACCTGATCCCACTCAATCAACCACCATCACTGCTCGCCACTGTAGCAAGTACTGCCGCTACCTCCTCTAACTCAAGTAGAAAAGGGCTATGAACCAAATTCGCTTGCGCTATATGTTCAGAATATGGCCATTATACACATCATTACCCAGCACTACCTCATTTCCGATAGACATTAGCTGTAGTACGCCAAAGTTTCTAGAATGAACCCAGTCCAGCTACATCATCCCTACCAAACATCACTGACATCCATTATGTCACGACTTCAGTCAATGAATGTATGAGATGCCCTTGCTCTCTATGTGAATCCTTAGATCATTATACATACCAATGTCCTATGATCATTGAATACAAGCAACGACAATTGACCCTGATGCAAACCCTTGTGCCCCCTACAGAATCGATGGTTGACCTTACCTCATCACTAGAGATTCTTCATATCATTTCTCCCAAACCTGAGGCATTCCCAATGCCTCCATGGTTCTTGGATGACTTATCCGAGGATTCACCCCCAAATTTCCTCGATTCTCCCATTCATTTCCCTACATAAATTTTACATCCAACTACCACTGGTACTCATTAGTACTTCGATATTTGGTTTATGATGAGCGAACCATCGCATCTCATTGCGTCGTTTCCCCTGCTTCTTCATCACCAGGGGACAACCACACTGTGACAGTCACCAATATCACTCTTTCAGATCCCTTTTATTCCCACCAATTCCACTGTGACAAGGACATACTCGAAGAATTAAACACCCCCGACTACCCATGGGACGTGCTCCACCATAGAGCACTCTTCTTTCCATAGGAAGCCTTCACGCCTCCTAATCAACACCCCATATACGTAGTCGAAACCAAGAATTTTATCCCATCAGGGCATATCGACTGGTTCAATAACCCCATTCCTTCCCCTGATGCTTTTGAAGAAGGCAACATGGCCAACATTTCCCCGACCATCAAAATCGATATATCCATCAAACATGGAGTCATCGAGGAAATCACCATTGGCGCTGCATGCACTCTTGAAGAAATCACCGCCTACAAAGCCCTCTTCCAATAATATCGAGATATTTTCACCTGGTCATACACAGATATGCCTGGCCTTGATCCCTCTATTGTCGAACATCACATCAACACCTGGCCCGACATTACACCAGTTCGTCAAAAACAATGACCGCTACACCCATCCAAAGTAGTGACCATCAAAGTCGAGATTGACAAATTATGCGCGTATAGGTCATCTACCCCATCACCTATACATCATGGGTTTCCAACCCTGTACCCATTAACAAAAAACAAGGCACTATCTGTGTTTGCACAGACTTTCACGATCTCAATCATGCATGTCCCAAAAACAACTTTCCGATGCCTTTCATTGATCAAATTATCGATGATTGCGTCAACCACGAGGCTTTATCCTTCATGGATGGTTTCTTTGGTTATAATCAAATCCAAATCCACCCAGCCGATCAATACAAAACTGCATTCACCACCCCTTGGGGTACTTTTGCATATCGTGTCATTTCTTTTGGCCTAAAGAATGCTACTGCAACTTTCCAACGGGATATGACATACATTTTTCACGATCTAGCTCATATCATTCTAGCATATTTGGATGACCACACAGCTCGATCCAAAAAACGCACCCAACATCTTGATGATTTATGGATCATCTTCCAACGATGTCGTCAGGACAACATCCCCTTGAACCCCCTCAAGTGCGTATTCTGCATCATGGCCGGGCGCCTCCTCAGATTCATTGTTTCCCAAAGCGGTATTACCATGGACTCCCTCAAATTCCATGCCATCAACGAAATTCCACCCCCCCAGAATTTACGCCAACTCCAGAGCCTACAAGGAAAATCTAACTTTCTGCTACAATTTGTCCCAGATTACGCCACTCAAGCACATGGTTTCCTTCATTTACTATGTCACGACAACCCATTTCACTGGGATGAACATGCCCAAAAAGAATTTGACGATCTTAAAACAACACTGTCTATCATCCCTTTAATTAGTTCACCCGACTATAATCACGACTATATCCTCTATGTATCAGCATCAGTTGTCTCAGTAGCAGGAGTTATCATTCAAATCGACAATGATGATCAGGAGCATGTCATTTACTACATTAGTAAAAACCTCTCAGGGCCACCCTTGAAGTATAAACACGAAGAGAAACTAGCCCTTGCAGTCGTCCTCACAGTCCAGAAACTACGTCATTACATTCTTCTTCGCACGAATAAGGTCATCATAGATTCAAACCCTATGCAATACTTTCTCATCCGTCGACAAATTAATGGAAAATTTGCTTGATGGATTGTTATCCTTCAAGAGTACTATCTTGAATTTTCAACACCCAAGAGCAAGAAAGCTCTCATCCTTGCCGAACTTGTCACAGCCTTCCCCTCCGATACTACCAATGCCCCCGTCAATACTGACTTCCCCGATGAACATATTTTTTATATTACTTCGGATGATCCATGGTACAATGACCTCCTTGTCTACCTACGAACCCAAAAGTTTGGTAACCACCTCTCACGAGACGATCTCCGTCGTATTTGCCACCAGCCCCCACCGCTATCTCCTCATCAGAGATATCTTATATTAGCGAGGGTACGACACCATACTTCGTCGATGCTTGACTATTGACGAGGCCGATAGAGTCTTGAATGAATGCCATAGCAGCGCATGTGGGGGCCATCTTTCGGGAATGTCCATGGCTCATAAAATCATTTGAGCAGGTTATTTTTGGCCTACATTGTTTCACAATTGCATTCATGCCATGAACCGATGCGAGAAATGTCATGTTTACACCAACAAAGCACAAGGACCACCTGCTCTTCTTCACCCAGTCATTACTGCCGGCCCATTTTGTAAATGGGGCATCGACTTCATGACTTGTAATCCCCCATCCAGCAATGGACACAAATACATTGTTGTCACAATCGATTGCTTCACAAAATGGGCTGAATCTATGCCCACCTTCAACAACATTGCTAACACTGCAACGCATTTTTTTATTAATCATGTCATATCCCACTTTGGATTACCTCTCCAACTAGTTTCTGATCACGGGAAACACTTCGAGAATGATATTTTCATCGAACTTTCATCTCGGTTAGGATTCTCCCACGAGTTTGCCTCACCATATTACCCCCATTCTAACGAACAGGTCAAAGTAGTTAACAAGGTCCTCAAGACCATGTTACAGCACACGATTAATAAACATAAGACCAATTGGCATCATATGTTATTTTCTGCGCTATGGGATTACCGTACGGTCATGAAAACAACCACTGGTTTCACACCATTTCATCTAGTCCATGGGGTTGAGGCCACTCTTCCCATCGAGTGTGAAATTCCCACCTTACGCACCACAATTGAGCTATTACCCAACACTGCTCCAATGGAGCAACGCNAGAACAATGAGGCAGCCAAAAAATGGTCAAAGGCCACCTTTGATCGCCATGTCAACCTTCACTCATTTCACGAAGGCGATCTCATCCTTGCTTACGATATCGCTCACGATACCCTTGGTCATGGAAAATTCAAGTCACTATGGCATGGACCCTACATTATGCAACATTGCCTCACCAAAGGCGCATACATCTTGGACTCTCCTGAAGGCCTCTCTCTCAAAGAACCAGTCAACGGTTATACTTAAAGAAATTTTACGCCTAAGCATAGCCATTCTACCTTAGGTTATTTCTTTTATAGTCTTTTTAATCTTTTTTCCACCCCTCACGTCTAAAACTATCATTTGTGCTATTGACAGATGCTTCCTCCACCAACCTACCACATTGGTTACACCGACAACGCCAGCCGGTGGACACAAAATATCACTTCGGTAGCTTGGGCCCTCTATACCCCCTCACATGAACTGCTCCACTCTAGCGGCATATGTTTGGGTTCAACAACCAACAACCAAGCCGAATACACTGTCGTCATTGGCCTCCTTGCCAATGCCCATCATCATCGTATTTGTCACCTTAGTTTCTTTCTTGACTCTCAACTAGTCGTCCTCCAAATCAGCAATGTGTACTATTTCCACGATTCTTGCCTCTTTCGCAAATACCTGCAAGTTAGACTTTTATCTCGACATTTTGATCTCATTACATTTACACATATTCCAAGACAATTGAATCAAATTACATATAACTTAGCTAACATTGTGTTAGATTGGCATATATCACATCAAGATACCTCTACACACACATAAACCATCAAGAACCTGTCACAACATATATAGATTAGACATCATCAACACATTAAAAAACACATGTAAACATCACATCGACCCCAAAATGTATACTCATATATATATAAATTGGTCCACAGTGCCATCAAAATGTTTACGTACAAATATACAAACAATTGCAGGCCAGTGAAGCACCTCGGTACAAAACCGGTGCCACTACACCAAAATGGGCTCACTAGCCTATATATAAAATACAAAAATACATAGAGTGACACTCAAGGTTCCTCTATAGCACCACCTCCTACCCCTCCCTCAGGCGATGGTCCCCCACCCACTACTGGTCCCTCCGGACTAGGAGGTAACCATCCAGTCATCGCAGCACCTGCTACTGCCGCTCGCCACACCACGACCCGCAACGTCAACGAAACTTCCACACACTTCTCTAGGATTCCCTCATCTTGGATGCATGACCACATAACCTCAGGCACGCCCTGTAGCCCCGCCTCCAGGCGGTGGTGAATATCCTCAAAATCTCTCGGCACCTGGGTCATCACAATGGCATCTCCTCGATGCTCTCTCCTCCTCAGCTGGTCTCACCTCGATGTCCTCACGTTAACGTATCTCTCCTACCCACGACCCTCCCTCCAGTGGTCTCCCCATCTCCTGGCGAGCCGATGCCCTCATCAGCTCAACCTCGCTCCCGCGAGGTCCCACATATGCACATACAAACAACCAAATGATAGTATCAACATCTATACAAAATACATATGTCATGCTATCTGAAAAATCAACATATCAAACTCATAAACATACCTTGGTGATCAAACACCTCCCCTGGAGGTAACACCATGTTCGGATCACCCCAGAAGTCAACACCAGAGTATGGATACTGCAGTATAACCTGCGACATCTGTCACCACACCTGTGTCGCCTCTACAGTGAAAAAATGGCCACCCTCGCCACCACCGTGGTGAACCAAAATCATTGACCACCACCTCAGTCGCAGCTCTCGCTCACCAGGAGCGCCGAATAAAATCCTAGGGCACAACATCGGCACCCTCTCCAAAAACTAGGCCACCAAGACGAACCCAAAGGCAAAGTCCCCTGAGTTTGTAGATTGACATCGGTCCAATTTCCCTACCATCCTGGCATGAAGCATCAACCCCCAGGCAAAGTGCTCTCTGACCAGTGCCCTCGCCATAACCCTCAGCTGACCACCACTGATCCGTTGAGTTGCGAGGGATCCATACACCCTCACAATCATCACTGCTACACAACGATGAGCTAGAGTATCCATCGCCCCGATACTCACAACGGAGCCCGACATGTAGTTCTCCCTCGAATAGTACCTCCGGCCCAAGGTTGCTAACAACACGTCCACAGGTAACACCGGCTCCATCGGTAGGGGCGTTCCTCGAAAAGGGAGCCCAGTCAAAAAGTATATGTCCTCCACTACAATGAAGGCAATCTGCATTTTTTTGCAGGTCTTCCCCTACCCACCGAACCTCCTTTCTTGCCTTCCTTAGCAAGATTGCATGTGGCTCAAATTCCCAGTCCGTGGTTAGGTTTGAAAGCCTTATCGATGGGCAGTCTACCCC
>SNQJ01S0213132.1:8561-23230 GCA_010110895.2 Picea sitchensis | reverse complement strand
TGGCAGCCGAAGGACTGTCCAGGTGACAGAGAAGGTGCACTCTCCTGGGGTGGAACATGCATGTGGGGAATGAGGGTCTGTGGGCAGTGAGCGGGGGAGATTCCTGGGAGAGCATTCTTCCTGGTGGTTGTGAGTGACTGAATTCCCTGTCCTCAGCCCGAGTCTAGATTCCTTGCCCTGGGGTGGAGCTCAGTCCCAGCTCGGGGGTGACCCCTTTTGAGTTGAGGAGCAGTGCGGTCTACGGCTGGGAGGTTCCTGGAAGGCCTACATTTGGTTGGTGGATTTCTCCACTGTCTCAAGATAAGTGTTTAATGATATTTTTACCACATTTTATCATGACTGTACTGGATCTGTTATCATGTTTTCCGCTGTGTAAATGAATTACTGTTGGAAGCTATGGATTGTCGAATTATAACAGTAACTATATGTTTATTCTGAGAATTAAAATGTATCTCTTTGTTGTTACGCATGTGATTATACAGTTCTGTATGTTTTATGTAAAAGTCCATGTACAGATTGGTTAGCGAGAGGCCAAAAAGCTTCGGTAGTGAAAAGTGACACTACAAAACGAGACTTGGGGGATACATTTGCCGGGTATCCAGGCTCGAGCTGCTTTTGGATGTGAGGACTCAACATCCATGTTCGAGTCTTTGCTAATATCCATATCTTCCTGCAGATATTGGTCTCGTAGGTGCAATGGCAGCTCAAAGGATGGTCTACACACCCGCGAGTTCTCCAGATCATTGGCAGCAACGTTGCAGTAAGAGGGGGATTTCACCCCCCCTTATGTTCCCATTCTTCTATGGCGATCAGTTCCAGGGTGCAGAGGCGATCAAAGGTGTGCAGAGGAGTTTAGACGTGGTCAGGGTAGGAGGGTTGTTGGTGCATGTGAACCCTAATCTTGCAGAGCTCGATAGTATGAGTTGATTATTAATGTTATTAAAAATATTTTATTATTAATAAAGTGTTATTAGTGTTACTAATAATATTTTATTAATAATAAAGTATTAACAATATTTTATTAATTGGTTATTATTAATCACAATTATAATCATTAAACTATTATTAATTTTTTATTGTTTTTTTTTCCATTGTGGTTAGCATTTAGATAAGGTGGGGAGGAGAAAACTCCCCACCCCATCCAATTGAGCTACAACCACTTGACTTTTAATATTTTATTGTTATTATACATAATAAATTAATAATCATTAGTTAATAATAATAATAATATTAATTATTATTATTATCAATTATATTATTAGTTATTATTAATATAAATAATTACCTATATTATACAAGGGTGTTTTAACGGTATGTATTAATATGTATGTATATTATATATACATACGGTTTTAATATTAATAATTAACCATGTCAACAATCTTGTATTAATGGTAATTAAGATTAGGTTATAAGTTTTGTTCATTTTAATGGTTTGAGAATATGGTTTAATCCTTGTGTGGAATTTATTACATTATATAGTTTTTAATGAAATATACATAGTTTTATTAGAGTTTGGGATATTACAAAAATTGGTTTGCGTTATGATTATTATAGTTAAGGTTGTTACGGTTAATTAAATTAATATAGTTATGATTCATATACAAAAATATTAGTTATCAATTTGAGTTAACTATTAATATTGTTAAGAATACTTTATTAATAATAAAGTATGAACAATATTTTATTAATGGGTTATTATTAATCATAATCATAATCATTAAAAAATTTATTAATACTTTATTGTTATTATACATAATACATTAATAATTAATAATTAATAATAATAACTATTATTATTATTATTATTATTATACAAGGGGTACTTTAAGGTTATGTATTGATATGTATGTATATTACATATATACTCTTTGTACAATAATTAGTAATTAATGTTAATAATTAACCATGTCACCAAACATGTATTAATGGTTATTAGGGTTATAAGTTTTGTTCATTTTAATGGTTTGAGAATATGGTTTAACCCTTGCCTGGAATTTGTTCTTTCGAGTATATATATATATATATATATATATATTTGGGTGTGTGTTTTAATGTAACGGTCCCACCATTGCGACAACAAAAGCGAAAACAACATGTAATTTTTTTTCTTTGTGCGAGGAATCACACAACACAATTAACATTATTGAAACAAAATCCAATAAATGAATGAAATGATAGTAACACACTATCACTCATTCTTGACACAAAGTCGACACATTAATGCCAAGGTTAGGGATACACATTCGACGCAAGAGTGATCAACAATAAAATTCAAGGGTGCAAGAGATTGTAATTACTCAATCAATCACACAACAAGAAGGGTTGAGGCGCAAGTTTTAATCACCTTAATATCAATATGTGTGCATGATCTAAATGCTGAATTAACGTAAGTCAACATCGATCTAGGCATGCTTTTAATCTCAGTCACTTAATTGACATACATCATCAATATTCAACGCGCACAAAATCTAATGATTTATTCACAACATAATCCATGGTGCATGGCAACCATCATCTTTTTCATCACACATCGACATTGATTCATCGCACAATAAATCAATTTTGAACGATCATCCGACAATGTTAACTATTCAGGCGCACG
Source organism: Picea sitchensis (assembly GCA_010110895.2). Taxonomy (NCBI): domain Eukaryota; kingdom Viridiplantae; phylum Streptophyta; class Pinopsida; order Pinales; family Pinaceae; genus Picea; species Picea sitchensis. The sequence continues at coordinate 20,625 of SNQJ01S0213132.1, read as the reverse complement.
AGAACTCTAACTTTTAAAACAATCCTTCATCAACATAAAATGTTTAATGCGTGTGCAAATCTAACTTCTAAAACAATCAGTCACCAACATAAATTACTCAATGCGTGCGTGAATCGTACTTTTAACACATTAATCCATCAACACAAAACCAATGCGTGCATGGATCAACTTCGAAAACCGTAATCCATCGACATACAATAATCCATGCACGCATGGATCAACTTCTAAAACAATAATCCATTGACATAAAATAATCAATGTGCGCATGGATCAACTTCTAAGACATTAATCCATCGACATAAAATAATCAATGGGCACGTGCAACCAACTACATAACTCATCATGTCAACATTAATTTCATGATGCAAGACTTATCATCAACTTCATCTCCAAGGCTGGACAATAGTCTAGTTATCAATCATTCATACTTTGAATTCATCTTTAATCATGGCACAAGAAGTAAATAACCGACAACCATTCATTATATTGACTGTTTGTTGCAGGCGAGAAGTAAATAGCCCAACAATCATTCGTTACCTTAAGTTTCATTGCGCGCATGAAGAGTAAATTATAAACATTAAACCATTCACTATTCTTATTCTAATCAACAATGTCTTTTTCAATTTACTTCATTATCACTAGGTTGTGTTTTTCCATATCCCGATTACTACTAAGTTATCATTGTATCTTAACTTATATATATGTAGAGGTAGAGAGAAATAGTTGCATTTTAAATTTCATTGACTAAAGCCTAAACAACTAATGAAACTTATTTAGACGAACATTAACATGACAACTTAGTTACATAACCAATTGTGCTACTTCTTTTAGCTTATTACCCTTCATAATAAATGGCTAGACAATAAGCATTAATCAATCAAAAATGAATTTGAATTAAATAATACAATTGCAATTGAAACGTAGAGACACCGATTGATAATTTTTAAATTATTTTTTTACAACTATTAAACAACTCAATTACCCAACAGTCTTTTATTACGCCGAAAGGTGTACACCTATTGACAATGGGCACATTTAATAGGTTTTTAGTTCTTAATACGTTTTTTATGGACAAGATTAAATATGCCTAGAATATTCTTAGTCGTCACAATAAATGAATGGCTCTGATTTCATCTATTAACTTCCGAGCTGTTATAAAGACATCCGTTTATATGTTTACCTTTTTACATTTACCTAATAGTGTTTGAAAATTACTATATTCACTAACTTATTGCCACGTCTACCTAATTAAAAAATATAAACGGATTTTCGTAAGCCTGACTTTTTTACTGTATTAATTAGAGTTTTTTTAACTAACCAAAAAGTTTAACAGCTGGCCTTTCTGCTTCACCAGCCGCCAGTTAGCTGCTGTGCTAATGATTAAACAACCTTATTGCTTAGCAAGGCGATACCACTAATATAAATAAGGTTTAAATCAGCGCTGTCTCTGGAATGACACCCTTAGCACTTTAACACGACAAGAGATGGGATGGGTGAGTAATACCATTTCCAGGTATTTACTCAATCCGAGAAGGGAACAATGGGGCCCAATCTTAATGAGCAACCAGTTAATTCTCTCGAAGATGAATTACCATTTAGAACACTACTTCAGCAAGACATAAAAAGGAGAGACGAGTTGCTTTACGCATACACAGATAGTAAAAGACAAATCAAAACGTAGTGCGTGCATCCCCATGCCCAACTAAGGGTATCCAAGAGAGCTCTGCCAGTCTTGTCACAAGCCACAGTCAAATCAGGATTCAGTCGAGCGCGCACCACTTGTCCTCCCAATTTAAAGTTTCCCCCCGAAAAGAAGAGTTGCGCCAAGAAGTTGCTGAGAGTCATAACAGATCTAGTCAGGTCGACAACGCGAGCAAGGGACATTGGTTTCAGACCTCAGGTTTTCAAGAGCTGCAAGTTACGATGCTGATCTACCAAACGTAGGCTTAAACAGAGCGACCACCTTCTGCCAGACCCTCAAGGCCGAGGTCCACACGAAAATCCGTGCGTAGAAGCTTACAAAGTTTTGGGGGGAGTTGTCCTGTGTTACTCCGACATTAAATCCAACTGGAAAGGGCGATCTGGAGACTTATCCCAAGGATACATAATCCTTGTTAAAATCGTTGGGTTAGAATAGTGGCAACGCCCTGAGGAAGAGGGGAGGCGCAGAATTACTGAAGGTAAAAATGGGAAAGGGTTTTAATTTCTGAGAAACAACCCGGTTATCAAGAGCGGAACCAGATAATTTGCGTCTCTACTAAGGTGTGAGTGTGGTCGCAGACCCGGTTCGCTCCAAAGGATTTAAAATCTTGTTCAAGAGCATTCAGAGCGGGGCGAATTGTGCCGGGAGGATAAGATAAATGCAGAGAATGTAAAGGAAAGGGATGGTTGGGATCAACTCAGCTCGGAAGCGCCAAGGTGAATGAATCAGGGTGAGAAGGGCAACGAAGAACGTTGACATTCACCAAACTTCGACAATTTTAACCACATAAATCAACAACCTTTTAACACAGGGTTTCACCATTTTCAACGATTGAATTACTGGATTGAAACAACATTTTAACGCAGAAATTCACAAATTTCGACAATAAAATCGCAGGAGTTAAACATAAATTTTACACCCGCAATTCACAAACTTTTAAGGATTGCTGCAACGGGTCAACGCCATTACTATACAGAAAAAAATTTCAGTGTTAAGACTCAACCCATCACAGAATTATCTGAGCAGTGTCAGGAGTACAACAACGGTCCACCTAACATTATTCCATTCCAACTACAGGGTGAAATCACTGAGGTGGGTAACACTTTTGTGACAATCAGATTTGCAAAAATCAGAAAAACACTGTTTCTGACGAACTAATTTACTTGTTTGGTCGAAAGGTATTTTTTTGGGCCGAACAATGGAATGTCAAATCAAACGTTACAGTGACGACACCCTCGTTTTACGTGTAGAAATTTAGTTGAACAAATTTTTTCCATCCGGCAATATGTTTTCGACCGAAAAATATTCAAGCGGAAAACTTCTTTCAGCCGAAAGAAATGTTCGGCCGAACTATTCTTTGGGCCGAAAGAAATTTTGGGCCGAAAGAGGTTCTCGGCCAAAATATTCTTTCGGCAGACAAACGTTTTATATATTACTGGCACAATGGTATTGGAACGTTTTTCCCACCTCTTGCCAAGTGACTGATTGTGAGTGAGTGTGGACAATCTGTGTGTTGGCACAGAGGCTGTGTTGGCGCGGAGGCTGTGTTGGCGGGCACGGAGGATGTGTTGGCGAGCGGTCGGGCTGTTTTCTTAGCGGGCCGAGTTACAGTAAGTGCATTATATTAGTTATAATATGATTAGATGATGATTTAGAATAATTTAATGTGTTGGCGAGCGGTCGGGCTGTTTTCTTAGCGGGCCGAGTTACAGTAAGTGCATTATATTAGTTATAATATGATTAGATTATGATTTAGAATAATTTAAAATGTAATTTTCAATTTTTTAAAGTTTTTATTTTAATTTTGATTTTAATTTTTAATTTATATGGCCAAGTCACAATTCATGGGCATGGATCTGGCCCTGTAGCCAAACCATGGGCACGCCAAGTCTGAATTTATTTTTAACTATAATTTTTAATTTTTAAATTTAATTTGTATCTAGTCTGTAATTTAATTTAGTTTAGTTTTAATTTATATGCAATGTGTAATTTTTTTTTTTTAAGTAAAAAAGGGTGGTGCCTATTATATTACCATAACCAAAATACAAAACTGTAAATGATGCCAGCTGTCCCACCTGAGCAGGAAACCGGGACAGCTGGGCATCCATGTCCATTTGTCACCCAGTGTGCATAGTTAGCAAAATTAACAGATTTGCCGATGCTATGTCCTGCCCGAAGGAAACCAGGACTAGCGATCACTAGCATGAAACTAGTTCTTCTAACTAGTGCTAAGAAAACCTGGTAACTAGCTATCTTAAGGCATAAAATATAACAAGAACACCAAAACCAAAGTCGAGTTCTGAACATTAAGTAACCTCTGAGCCGGGATGCTTATCCTCGTCCTCGGAGTGCCTCCATCTCGTTGGGAACGAGTAAGCTCGCGCACAAGTCGGACATTGTTTCTTTGACGGTGTTCTGGAATGTGCCGCAAAGAACATGTCAAGCCACTGATCCATTCGCGCTAGGCGGAAGATATGGTCTTCCATCTTATTCCTAATCTCAAAGACGAGATTGAGGTATCCCCAGTCAACTGAAGGTGGCCGCTCCGGGCGGTGGCTGTCCATTAACTCCTCGCTAGTGGCCGCCTCTGCTTCTTGTGTCCTGTGTCGATGTCGTGCTCGCTCTGGCTCCTCCGCTTCCTTGGTGGGTTCGGGAGGAGCCTCCTCTTCCACGTAACAGAGGGAGTAAGGCTTCTCTGTGGTGGCTGTGGAAGGGTCAAGCACACTGCTTGCAAGATGTCGTGTGCTATCCGAGCTAAAGTTCGAGCTTGGATTCCAATTCTCTGGTACCATAAACAGGGTGTGCTCAGGAGGGCTTGGCAGGCCTCCTTCCAGGATGACTTCCTCCACGTACGCCATTGGAGGCGTACGTGGTTTTCTCTTTCGTCTCCTAGCTGCCATCGCCATGGCTTTCTCGAATTTCTCCTTTCTCTTGTGCCATGACTCCGCCGTATACCAGGCCGCTCCCCTTCGCGGTTTCCCTCTGGCTCGGGGCATGGCAGGATCCCAGTGAAAAATCTGAATGCTGTCGATTTCTGTCAAGTTACTCCTGAGGAATGGCGAGGTTGCCGAGTGCGGCCACTGTGCCGGTGGAACAGGAGAGAGGCTACCACAGCTCTGGTTCGCCTGTGAGACGGAGGCCTCCTGGAGCGACTTGCTGCTTGGTCTTGCTACTCGGACAATGAGCACTAATGCAAAAACAATCACCATAGCCGAAACATTAACCATCGCCATTAAAGTCTGCTGGATAGTGCTCTAGTGAGGGGTACCCTTCCCTTGCGCGAGGGGCCTCATCATTTGAATGCTCCTGCACGAATTCATGTGGGGTTATTGTCTGAGGTGATGTGAGCCGATGGATGCATTAAAGCTGCATCCCGACTCGCTCCCGCGTGGCACTATCGTGCCCCATGTCACCCCATCCGGGGAGTGAAGATCGTTGGTGGCTAAGGCTTGACACCAAGTGAGGATCTCTGGAGCTGGTGAGCCGTGGCCTTCCCAGCAGAAGTGTTCCTCACACTTTTCAACTGCCTCATTTGCTAGTCGATCAACCACTTTATTTGCGTCTCTTTTCACGTGGGAAGTAGTGATGCTGAGATGCGGTTGTATGTGGTGACTGAAGTCTGCGAGAAGGCCATAGAGTCTCCAACTTGGTGAGATTTTGTCAGGGTCACATCCGTGGAGGATTCTGGTGGCTAACCTTATGATGATTTGTGAATCTCCTTTCAGGATTATCCTTTGATAACCTTTATCGATGGATGTTTGGAGTCCTTGCAGGAGTCCTATTAGCTCGGCTACGTTGTTGGTTGTGTCTCCAAGGAATCCTGCATCCAGACCTAGGATTTCCCCACCTGAGTTCCTGAGCACTGCCCCATATCCTGCTGGTCCTGGGTTGCCTTTGGAGGCTCCATCAAAGTTAACTTTGATGAAGTGTGCTGGAGGGGGAGTCCAGTTGGTAGGGCTGGTTGGTTGTCCCGTATGGCTTCTTGTTTTCAGTTGGTTGCTTAGTATGGGCTGCCAGTTTTGAAGGATGCTCTTCTCCTCAGGGCTGCACTGCCGATCTTCCTCTGTCCAAGATTTGCTCCTGATTGTCTCTATTATTAGGGATCTAATTTTTTCCCAGGTGGCTTCAGGGAGGGAAGGTTGAGAGTGGAAAATTCGCTTGTTTCGTTCCTTCCAAATTTGCCAGAGGGTGAATCCTGGTAGCAGTTTCCATATGAGATTTAGAATGGGGTTCTTAAATGAAATACTGTCCCAATTCTCAATTGTGCAATTGATGCTGCTTCGGTTTCGGTTGGATTTACGCATAAGTTGCATTCCATAGTCCCAGATCTATTGACTATAATGACATCCATTGAAGAGGTGTTCTTTGGTTTCCTCTTGTTGGAAGCATAGAACGTAAAGGGAGGGTCCGATGAAGCCTCTCTTTCTTAGGTTGTCCCAGGTTAAAGCTCTGTTGTGCGCCACTAGCCACAGAAAGGTAGAGACCTTAGGCCAGAGAGAGAGATTCTAGACTTTGGTCCAGATATGCTCCTTTCTTGATTCCTGTTGGTTTTCTTACAGTGAGTAAGCTTCTTTGATAGTGAAGGTGCCAGCTGTGGTGTACCCCCACCTCAGGATGTTTGGTCCTTCTCTGTACAGTATTTTCCTGTTGGTGGCTTGAGATTGCCAGCTCTGCAGATCGAGAGTTTCGGGGATCCTGAGCTCTTGATGTGAGATCTTCCATTGGTGCCACCTTTGTTGCGGAGTTTGTGACGTCCAGAAATATTTGACCTTTAGAGAGGCGCTTTAGTGGAGAGCTCTTTTAAGATCAGATAGCTCTTCCATTGTGTCCAATGGTTTGAGTTGCTGCTAAGAGTCTTGCCAGAATAGGGCACTTCCTTCGTCTCTTAGCAACCATAAGGCGTGGTTTTGAATCAGAGTGCGATTTTTCCAAGCTGTGTTCCAGATGTTGGAGCCCTGTATGTGGTTGTTGTGTCACATTAGCTGATCTTCCGAAGTGTGGGGGGCATATTTTCTTTTCCACAGTTGCGCCCAGGCTGTTGTTGGATTCTTCAGCCATCTCCACCAGATTTTAGCTCCCATTACTTGATTCAGTTTCCCTGGATCTCTGAGCCCCAGTCCGCCTTGACTTTTTGGCGTGAAGAGCCTATCCCAGTTGACTAAAGCCCGTTTCTTGTTTTGTTGATGACCGTGCCAGAGAAAGTTTTGCTGCAAGGTTTTAATAGCTCTGATGACTTTTTTGGGAGCCGCCAGAGCAGTGAAGAGGTAGGTGGGTAAAGCTTGCAAAACTGATTTGAGGAGAACCAACTGGGAGGCAATATTGAGAGGTCTGAAAGTCCAGTTGCATAGCCTATTTGAAACGGAGAGGAGGAGGCTGTCCCAGGAGATGGTGGAAGCCGCCGCTCCAGTGAGTGGAACTCCGAGATAGTTGGACGAAAGGGAGCTCCTGGGTCTCCCCAGAAGTCTGGAAACATGATGTTGGACAGAGGGCGGGGTGTTGAAGAAGTAGATTTTGGACTTGTTCAGGTTGAGCGACATGCCTGAGGCTTCAGTGAAGTCTGAGAGGATGGAGTTGAGCTTTGTAGCCTCCTGGACGGTGGGAGAGTTCAAGAGGAGGGTGTCATCTACGAATTGACTGTGTGAGGGTGCAGGCTGAATGTTGTGCAGAGGTAGGCCTTTGAGGGAGCCTTCAGTTACTGTTTCTTTGATGTAACGCCCCAGACCTTCCGCTAAAAGTACAAACAGAAAAGGGGATAGGGGGTCCCCCTGCCAGATTCCTCTTGATGGCGAGAAAGGTTTAGATGGTACACCATTAACTAGAATGGAAAAGAAGGTGGAGGAGGTGAGATTCATGACCCAACTTATCCAACCCTGATCAAAGCCGAAGGAGTCTAGGACAACTCTAATATATTGCCATCTGGCTCGATCGAAATCTTTTGAAAGGTCGAGTTTGATAAGAATACCTGGATTTCTTGAAGTCTTGAGGGAGTGTATGATATCATGGGCTAGGATGATGCTGTCCATGATTTGTCTTCCTTCTACATACTCTGACTGCTCCTTGGAGATGACGAATGGTAGGATGGGCTTGAGCCTAGTGGCGATGACCTTCATTATAACTTTATAAATGACATTGCACAGGGCTATGGATCTGAACTGTTTGGGATTGGTGACTCTTTCTTCCTTCGAAATGAGGGTGAGGAAGGTGGCATTAAGAGCTGGTAGTACCAGGCCTGAAGCTCTTGACTCCTCTACCACTTCCCACACTTCCTGTCTGACCAGATCCCAACAATGGTGGAAGAAATCCACGATGAACCCATCCCGGCCTGAGGCTTTTCCTACGGGCACGGCCTTTACTACTTGGTCGACCTCTTCTTGGGTGATGGGTCGAGTTAGGGCTGCATTCTGCTCTGGTGTAACTAGTGCCGGTATGTGTCCAGTTACTCTCCTGATTGCTTCCGTTCTATCCTTCTTTGGTTCCGTTAGGAGGTCTTGATAGTAATTGAGCAGTTCCTCCTCAATTTTGGAGTGTTCCCTGGTTAAGTTGCCCTGGCTGTCCTCTAGGTGAGTGATCCTATTGATATGCCTTCTATGCATCATGGCTCTGTGGAAAAATTTTGTGTTCTTTTCCCCTTCTTTAAGCCACTGCACTCTGGATTTTTGCTTCCATAAGATTTCCTCCTGCTTCCTTCGTTCTTCCAGTTGTGCCTAAAGCTGCTCCTCCTCCTCCATTAATTCAACGGTTCTTGATCCGGAAATGAAAATTTTTTGGATCTCCCCCAACCTGCTCTCTATGGTCCTTATGCTTTGAAGTATATTACCAAAGCTGTTTTTGTTCCATTGTTTTAGCCTTTGCTTGAAATTTTTTAATCGCTGCTTAAATTTGTACATGCATGAGCTATGGTCTATTTCCGCTTGTTCCCACCAGGGTTTGGCTAGCCGTTTAAAGTCCGGGTGTGCTAGCCAAAATTTCTCGAAGCGGAAAGGCTTGTATCTGGGAGGTTCTCCCAAGTCTAGCTGCAGAGCCAGGGGCCAGTGGTCTGAGCCTGCTTTTGGTAGGATAAGGCTTTCCATATGAGAGCCTGATTCCATAATTTCCTCGGTTACCAAGAAGCGATCTAATCGACAGGCAATGTGCTGGTTACCTGATCTGCGATTGGACCAAGTGAAGGTGCCATTGCTATTTTCAATATCTACTAATTTTAAATGATCAATGAGAGCTTTGAACTTACCACTGTCTTGCTCGAGTTTTTTGATACCTCCAGTTTTTTCCTCCAGTGTCAGGATCATGTTGAAGTCGCCTCCTAAGATCCAGTTTGGGGTTGCTGCGAGGGTCTTGATCAGCTCGAGTCGCTGCATGAAGTTGTCTTTGTCCTGGATACTGTGGGGCCCGTAGACGTTTGTGATGGCTCCTTCCGGGTTCATGCCCATGACCGCAAAGTGAGCAGTTATTGTGCCAATTGTTGTGAAAGGTTTGCTAATAGTCACATTGGATGGGTTCCATAAGATGGCCATGCCACCTGAGGCTCCTATGGAGTCTGTTGTTATGGAGTTACATTCTCGCCATATACGCTGAAAGATTGTTTCCACTTCTGCTCCTTTGCATTTAGTCTCCTGGAGCAGCAGAGAATCTGGTTTCTCTGCCATGATGCAATATCGGAGGATCCTTTGATTGGATCTACCATTCAGTCCTCTGATGTTCCATGTGATGATCTTCATCATTAAGAGGGAGGTGTTGGGTGGAGGTATCCCTTCGAAAGCTTATGTATCTGACCTGAGTTTATCATGAGGTTGCCTGCTTCCTTGATCAGCTGGTGTGCAATTTTTCGTCCTCGCCTTTTGTTTTCATGAAGGAATCTCTTCGAGCCAGAGTTCGAGTCCATTGCTATACCCAGGCGTGCTGTGGATCCTGCAGAGGAATTAAGAAAGACTTTGTGTACCTTGCAGAGTTGTTCTTCAGGGAGGGTCTGCAGATCCTTTTGGTTCAGAGCCTCCTCCATCTTTTCTAGATCTATCCCTGCCAGATCCCAATAATCCAGCAACATTGGGGTATCCCCATCTCCTTCTCCTCTTTCTTCCATGCGAGTCTCACCGGTTTGAGGATTAGGGTTGGGATTTGGGCCTTTTGTTTGCGGTCGTTGGGGATTTTTGTGCGGGTCCTGAACTTCCTCATCTTCTGGTAGCTGCTCCAGAATCTCGTAAGAGTTCTTGGTGGCAATGTTTTGCCTGGTGTCCATGGTTTGCTTCTTTGGTGGGTTTCTCCTTTTTGATGCTACTGTGGTGAAGCCATCTTTCTGCAGGGTTTCGTTTACTTTTGTAGCTTGTTTGATGATGGGGCAATCTCAGTAGAGGTGGCCATGCTCATGGCATCTTCTGCATCTAAATGGTATATGCTCGTAATCCAGGGTTTGTTTCCAGTCCTCATCCTGGTACTCAAGGGTTACCGCCCCAGGGAGTGCTTTGGATATATTCATGTACACACAGATCCTGGCATACGAGGTATATTTTTGCTGTCTTGTGGCTTCTGAAGCTTTCACATATTGCCCTAGGGTATTTCCTATACCCATTAGAATCTCTTCCAACCAGAACTCTTGTGGTAGGGAGTATAGGCGTATCCATACAGGGGCCATGGTGAAGTCTTCTTTGTCCGGGTTAAATCTTTTAGTCAAAAAGTGGAGGAACAACCCTGCCAAGTTGAAGAAGTACGACCCGTTTTCAAAGATTCTGTCTTTGTCTTCTAAATTGTATAAAATGATTGTGAAGAAGCCCTTGGAGCTAAGTTGGAGCTCGTAGTCCCCCTTGGGATTCCACCAGTGTTTTACCCATTTGTTGAGGTCCCTTTCTGCCAGCCAAAGCACCAAAAATTTGCCAATGAGGGCGTGCTCTCTCATAAATTGTGTATGCTCTCCAACCCGGGTTGAGCTGATGAGGTATCTCGGCCGCTTCTCCATTTGCGAGATGCATTTGCCTGGTTCCCAGCTCTGTGGCGGCCTTGGTTGAGAGGTTCCTGCTTCTGTTTCCATTTCCGCTCTGAGGCTCTGTTCCCTGGCTAGGAGCTTCTCTTGTACCAGCAGCGGCGGCTCGAAGGTAGGTCACGTTATTCTGGCTCCTGGTTTGTCATTGGCTGCTACATTGCGGTATGAGGGGGGTTTCCCCCCCTCCTCTACACCCATACCCTTGTGACAGTGGGGGCCGAATGGTCGGCTATGGTGCTGGTTAAGTTTCACGGAGGGAGTCTGTGCCTGGTGCCTGACAGTCTATCTTACGAGGAGGCTAGGGTTTTGCAGCTTGGCCCTAGTTCGCATCCTTCATTCAAGTTCTTTTATATGCAGTGTGTAATTTAATTTAATATGTTGTCTGTAATTTAATTTATATGCACTCTATAATTTAATTTAATTTATATGTAATTTATATAATGTATAGTAATTTACAGACTGCATATGTAATTTATATGCACTCTGTAATTTAATTTAATTTATATGCAATCTGCAGGCTGTAATTTAATTTAATTTATATGTAGTTTGTAATTTAATTTAATTTATATGTAATTTAGATAAATCTGTAATTTATATAAATTTGTAATTTATATGCACTCTGTAATTTACAGACTACATACGTAGTTTATATACAGTCTGTAATTTAATTTAATTTATATGCAGTCTACAATTTAATTTAATTTGTATGCAGTTTGTAATTTAATTTAATTTTAATTTTTTATTTCAATTTTAATTTTTAATTTTAATTTTAAATTATATGGCTAGCCAAGTGGTGGGCATGCCAACGGCTTGGCCACAGGGCTGGGCCATTGCCGGCCCAACCCTGTGGCCAAGCCGTGGGCACGCCAAGGCTGAATAGTGTGTTGTTGTACACCCTAGTAAACCGATTTAACAACAAAATTATTAAATCTTGATAATGTCAAAAAATGTTTTCAAATCTTGATATTAGTAGTTTTCCACTTAATCTAACGAATTTGAAATGTTTCAACTAATTTCTTAATTTATTATTAATCTACAGTTAGTTGAACTAAATCAACTAAAAATAGATATAGATATGAGTAATTGTTTGATCAATTTTCGAATTGTTTGATGAACTTGTGATTAGGTTGTGTAATTGTTCAAAAGATTACATTCTGATTATAAAAAAATTATAAAATTTTGTGCATAAATGTGTTATATAGTTTGGTATTGTGCATAAATGTGTTATACAGTTTGGTACATGTAGATGAAATCTTTATGTTTATTTTCAATTTGATAAAATTAATATTCATATTTTATATTTGATATGTGCACATTTGTTTTTGTCCAATTTATATTTAAAGACAATATTTTATTGACTAATAATAATAGTTGGTCTATTAATTGACTAC
>SNQJ01S0213129.1:0-15760 GCA_010110895.2 Picea sitchensis | reverse complement strand
AGTGACAATTTTGAAGTGGAATGCTACCATTACTACAATAATAAAGCAGTTAATCAACACATCTAATCATGATAATTAACTAATCATTTACTGTTCCAATAACACATTACCTCATACAAATGAGTTTAAGGAGAGGAAGGAAGCATAGAGTTTTGAAGAGATGAAATTAAAAGAATTTACTTCAAGGAAGATTTGAGTGTAACCTTCTTTTATAAGAAGATCTACGTTACTATCAACATTGGGTGATTTGTGTATCAATATTACCGAATCGACACAAAATTCATTAAATTAGATAAAAACTCAAGAATAATATTAATAAAATAATTAACCCTAAATTACAATCAATTTTGAAATTGATATAGTAGTAAGAAAAAAAACTTAAAAATAAAATTAAATAAGAAATTAACCTTTAATCACTATACCCTATCACATTCATTCCTCATTCTATAAATGGAATCATAATCTTACATCTCTCTCTATTTGTCCTAAAATCCTGTCTTATTAAGGAAAATAAGGCATCGAATATAAATCACGATTTATTAAAATATAAGGATTCTCTCAGATTAAAGCGCTCAAATTAATTTCTGAATTAGGCTGTCTTAATTAAGGCGCTCAATTCCAGGCGCAGTCGTAGGCAATCTTTTATCTTTTTCAATGAAAATCAAGGCAACTCGGCACACACACAGGTGTAGATTTTGTCCCCTTTAGCAAGGCGCACAGGTGTAGAGGTTGGTCTAAACGTTTAAGATTTAGAACTAAAAATTTACTTCCATTTATTACTTTATGGAAACTCCACTATCATTCAAATTCCGTTCAACTACCGTTCAGTGAGGTTCTGGCAATTAAAAGAAAATCTTACTGCCCTTACCAGGACGTCACACCAAATAAGTCGTTGTCACCCACTCGCCACAGTCGGCATCGATCAACAGTCATTACGAAGTTGATGTGAGGTCGTAAACTTTATAAATAACTTTGACATTGCAAGTGGTGGGCACAATTTATAGAGTTTATAAAAACACAATCAATTACACATCGTTGTGCCTGTAGAGAAAATTACAAAACACAAATGAGGAGTGTATCGTTGTGCAGAAATAAGAACATGGTGTCACTCTGGGAATGCATTAAGAATAACATTACCCCACGACATAACTATAACCCTGCACACATAAATTAGAAGAAAATGACCATAAATTGTTGGGCAAAAAGCCATGCCTCTCATTCATTCGCAGTCATCTACAGGTTTATTTAAAAAAAAACAGTCATCAAGGCATTCTTGGTGATGGAAATCATTGTCTAACTATTTAATGGAGGAATAGACAGTCAATTATAAGTGAACCGCAGAGCAGAAAAGACGAAAATTCTTAGAATTAACAATATTAATAAAATAAGTAAAGGACAATAAAAAAAATCTTTGAATTAATTTATACTGGGAAATTCATATTCTAGGGCAATGTCATGGTATCAACACAAGACCAAAGCAACATAAATCATGCATTACTGAGTATACATTCCTTCCGCTACCTCGTACGATTCCAAATATCCATGATCAATTCTATTTTTGGTACAAGCTAGCTCTGAATTACTCGACATAGATTTTCAATCTCTTCAGTAGGATCGTTGGCATCTACTTTCCTTAACGACGAAGGATTGAAACCCAACATACTCGATTCTCAAGGTTGAAGAATGCAATGAAGGCCATTATAAGGATGCAGTTTGAAGATCAGTTTCTTACAGTCCTGGCGATGATATCTTTGAGGACTGTATGGATATAGAACTCTGAATAAAGTGAACCTCGATATGTAGAAGTCAAGATTATAGCAATCTTTTACATCACTGAATACCAATACCAAAAATGCTGACAATAGTAGGAGAATTCCAAGGCCATAAGGGTAACTCATCGAAGGGATCGCGGGCTTCTATCAGTCAAGGCACAGAAGATAAACAATCAAGGAAGCAAGATAATCCATATGAAGAGGCCATTCCGGAAGACGTAAGTCAACAATCAGGAAAGGACATCAACAGAGAGAGACAACTAAAGGTTCGCCTTCGCATCACCATCCTCGCACAGAAAAGAAGGGCATTGAGATCCATAGGTCTTTTAATGCTATGGCGAAGACCGTAGATCAGGCTACTGGTCGACTGCTCAGGCGAGGACTGGTGTGCTAGGGATGGAAAGAAAACAATCTCAAGGGTCACAGTTAACCACAGGGATATCAGGTCATGTGGGAAACGAATACCATGGGAGTCAACAATCATCAAGCTAGGCTAAGAACAGTTTCAGTCATCGGAATGTAAAAATAGCTCAGTTTAACTACCCAACAATCATGGAGATCAAACATAAATTCTACAAAATTCTATCACTCAATGAAGAAGTGTACCATTGCCTAATCGCCTGCTTCGAGTGTTGTCCGCGTGCTCCATGCACTCCCGCTCGTCGACCATCGAGACTGCACCGGTACCTCCCAGCCAACGCTAGGGGTACTCTTCTTACCCCTTAGCCCCCCAAGCCGCAAAGGGGCCACACACACTATCCAGAGGTTTCATCTAGCTCCCAGCTCACCTGGCAAGGCTGAGCTACCACTCCTCTCTGAGCTGGGTATCCCAACTCCCCACAAGTAAATTAGTCAAGTCGATATTTCTGCAGCGCAACGTTACACAAACATAAGATGATCCTTTCCCCTTCTCCTCCCTTTCTTTTTTAGAGTTTCGAATTTCCTTTCTTTCCTAAAAACTCATTTAATTAAAGTTTTAAAAATGAATTCCAAAAAATTCCTCTACGTACAAGTGTCTCCCATCCCCTACATTCCTCCATAAATTAATTTCTTTAATTAAGTAATTATCTTTATTTCCCTCACCCACCTAGAGTTACTCCTAGAATCACTCCTAGGTGTCCCTAGATTCCCTTACAGGTTTTAAAGGGCTTTCCCTATTATGAAATTGCTAATTCAGTTTAAAATTAGAAAGCTCTTAAATGTGGATTCTTTACTAAGTTGACTTCCCACTTTTTCCCTTAAGTTCCCCTTTTTTCTTTTTATGTTACCTCCTTTCCCTAGTTTCCTATTTTTTTTATTTTTCCTCTTTCCCCTTTTACTTAGAACTCAAAAAGGCAGGTGTGGAATATAACCCCTTTTTTCCTTTTATCATTAATTTAGTATCTTTTAAATTATCAAATGATTAAATAATTAATTTCCTCTTTACTTTTTATATCCACAGATTTTATTTCTTATGAATAATTTAATTTCTTACTCCCTTCATGTTACAAATTTTTATGAAGACCATAATTATTACTTAAGTGGTTTTTATTTTAAATTTTATTATTTTATTTTATTTTATCTTTTTATTTTTTATTTATTTATTTATTATATATATATATTTTTAAAGGTAGACAAAATTTTACCCCTAGTGAAATTTTAGGCTTAGTAATTAGATTTTGTACTAGGCGACATTTAATTAGGGAAATTGTTTTAAAATATTTTTAACATGTTATTGGTATTAGGGGCATCTAGGTTCATCCCTCTATCATCATCAACGCGACGTGCCCTTTAGGACACACTAGGTGCTCCAAGGGTGACACTCACCTCATTCGTTCCCTTACGCAATGTGCCCTTCAGGAAGCACTACGTGCTCCAAGGGTGCCACTTGCCTCTTGAATGATTGGTATAAATAAATAACCCCTAGAGTCAACACTCCACCAGGTGAACTTGTGGGAGACTAAGGGTCTCTAAGGAATAAGGCCCCCACCTTATTGCGCACCTCTTAGAATCATTGTGAGTGACTTTCGCAGTCTGCCCTCACGCCATCGTGGGTCCTCTCGAACTAGATAATCGTTAACCTACAGTTCAAGCCACGGTGGGAGTGCTAGTAGGTTGTGGCAGAGATGTTGCCCACACCTCTCCCTCAACATCTCTGGTAGTCGTGTGCAACACCTTTACTCCATATGTGTTTCTGGTTGGCAAGCTATCATCAGCCTGCATCATCAAAAATTCATGCCAGAACATATCCACATCATATCATCTAATCAAATGTACTAATATCATAGTAAAACAATCAAACCCCAATAGCACACTCCCTGACTCGATCCAGAGTCCAAGGGGTTCCATCGATGCCTCTACATCCTCAAGGTCCAAAACCCTTCACACTCAACAAAACCGAGTTAATAGCACTTGTCTATGTAAATGTAGTAAAACAACATATCATCAACCCATAACACCTCATAATCAAAATCAAGAGTTTTAATAGCATAATAATCCAGATCACTTGTGAGCAAGTGTCCTCAAAGAATAAGTTCGCTCAGTGCACCAGAGCGGGATGTTACATACACCCCCTCTTGGTCTAAACTTCATCCCGAAGTTTCACAGTATAAATGCCGAAGTAAATGTATCACAATAACATATGTCTATATATCAAACAAAAATGGAAATTGTTGGCGCATATCATATGCATCCTCCCAGGTTACCGAGTGCAGACTATAATTGTCCCACTGAACCTTGACCTGATCTATCGTTCGACATCATATCTTTTGAACGCGATGATCTCAGATACGGACCAACTCAGCCATGAGTGCTCCCTCGTCTGTTACCTGCAAGGAACTCATGTCAATAACATGTGTAGGATCACTAATTTAATGTCTCAAAATAGATACATGAAAAACATCGTGCATAGGCCTCAAGGAATCAGGCAAGGCTAGTCGATAAGCCATGGGACCCTTTCTCTCCACAATCTTGAAGGGTCCCACGAACCTAGGAGAGAGTTTAGCTCCCTTCCTAAACTTGATTGAACTCTTATGCATTTTAACCCACAAAAATACTCGGTCGCCGACCTCGTAACTACGGTCGACACAATGCGCATAGGCATAACTCTTCTGTCGATCCTGCGCTTCTTTATTCCTTTTTCTTATTGTTTGCATTTTCTCTTCCATTTCTTGGATCGCTTCTGGTCCCACCAGGACCCTATCCTCAAGCCGATCCCAATTCAAAGGCGTCTGACATGGTCACTCGTAAAGAAACTCGAAAGGCACCATCTTAATGGTGCTCTGATAACTGTTGTTGTAAGCGAACTCCACTAGTGGCAAGAATTCCTTCCAACGCTTTTGTTTGTCCATCACGTACATGCGCAACATGTCCTCCAAGGTTTGGTTGGTTCGGTCGGTTTGTCCATCAATCTCTGGGTGATACGTAGTACTAAAGTTAAGTTAGGTTCCCAAGGCCTCTTGGAAACTCGTCCAAAATCGTCCGTTAAACACCGATCCTCGATCGGATATAATCCTCTTAGGCACGCCATGTAGCCTCACAATCTCACTGGTGAAAACTCTAGATATGTTAGGTACCTGATACGTCATATGCACAGGAATAAAGAGATCACTCTTCGTTAGAGTGTCTACTACTACGGAAGTCGAGTCATGTACTCTGGGCGTCAGTGGCAATCCAGCAATAAAATTCATTAAAATAACCTCCCATTTCGATTCTGGAATGGTATGTGGTTGTAGTAATCCCACTGGGTGTCTATGTTCAGCCTTTACCTACTGACATTCTAGACATCTGGCCACATAGTTGATTATGTCAGCCTTCATTCCCTTCTAGAAGAATAAGGGTTTAAGGTCTGCCCTCATCTTCGTGACTCCCGGATGAGCCATGTAAACTGCTCTATGAGCCTCGCTTAGGATCAACATCCTCAACTCATCGTTTGGTGGCACATAGATACAACTTTTAAACCTCAATAAGCCATTGCTATCAAATGAAAATCCCTCAAATCGTGGTACCATCATTGTGTTTTGTCTGATAAAGCCCTCGACCTCTTTGTACCAGTCATCGTAACGCTGTAAAGTTAGAATCTTTTCACATAGATTCGTCTGAAGAGGCAACACTGAAAAGATGCATGGTCTCTGAATCAATGCATCCACCACTTGTTTCACTGTTCCTTTTATGTAAGTAATCTTGAAGTCATATTCGCTAAGCAATTCCGACCAACGCCGTTGTCGCGCGTTCAGGTCGCTTTGCGTAAAGATGTGTTGTAGTCCACAATGGTAAGTTTTCAGTTCAAATTTTTGTCCAACAAGGTAGTGTCTCCATACCTTCAAGGCATATACGATGGCTAATAACTCCAAATCATGCGTCGCATAATTCTCCTCATGCCTTCTCAGTTTCCTCGAGATGTAAGCAATCACTCATCCGTCTTGCATCAAGACTCCGCCTAAGCCTTCCTTGGATGCGTCAGTGCATATCAAGAAGTTCGCATCCATGTCAGGGACCTTTAGTATTGGTGCGGTTGTCAACAATTCCTTGAGCCTCTGAAACGCTTCCGCGCATTTCTTGGTCCAAACAAACTTCTTGTTCTTCTTCTGCAACTTCGTGATTGGATTTGCTATCTTCGAAAATCCCTCGACGAACCGTCGATAGTATCCTGCTAAACCCATGAAGTTACGCACTTCCGGTACATTCGTAGGCGCAGGCCATTCCATAATAGCCTCGACCTTGGCTGGATCCACGGTGATGCCTTCACCGAAGATGACATGCCCTAAGTAATGAATCTTCGATTGATAAAATGAGAATTTGGACAGCTTCCCATACAATTTGTGCTCTCACAAACACTGTAGTACCAAGTGCAAGTGCTCGTCATGCTCCTTCATCATCCGAGAGTAAATCAAAATATCGCCAATGAATACTTGGATAAACTTGTCCAAGTACTTGCGGAACACCCCATTCATCAAACTCATAAATACCCCTGGGGCGTTTGTCAGTCCAAATGGTAAAACAGTAAACTCGTAATGTCCAAACCTCTTCTTAAAGGAAGTCTTAGAGACATCATCCTCCTTGATCTGTAACTGGTGATACCCTGATCGCAAGTTGATCTTGGAGAACACCGTCGCACCCTTCATTTGATCGAACAGATCATCAGTTCTCGGAAATGGATATTGATTCTTGATCGTGTTCTTGTTCAGTTGACAATAGTCAATACAAAGCCTCCATGATGCATCCTTCTTTCGTATGAAAATAACAGGTGCACCCCATGGTGACACACTACGATGTATCAGTCCCAGGTCCAACAACTCCTTCAGTTGCATTTTCAACTCTTGTAACTCCGGGGTCGACATCTGATAAGGCGTTCTTGCTATCAGTTCAGTCCCCAGTTTTAGGTCTATGGTAAACTCCAACTCCCTCTCTGGCGACATCCCAAGTAACTCCTCCGGAAACACATTCGCAAACTCTCTCACCACCGGAAGGTGTTCTAGACCTTCCACTACTCCCTTCTCGTTTAACACAAGGATCGCATAAAGATTGCACCCCTTGCGCATACTCTTCTGTAGCTATAAGGAAGAGATGAACCTTAGGGAAACTCCTTGGTTCCATCCTACAATCACACATCTCTGTCCCTCATCATCGATCAAGCTCAACCATTTCATATTATAGTTGAGTATCGCCTCATGCGATTCCAACCAGTCCATACCAATCACGACATCATAATATCCTAAGATCGTGACGTACAGGTTGGACCTTGTGACAAACTCTCCCAGGTTAAGGAAAAAACCCTTAACCTTTCCTCCAACCTTTTTTTTGGCTCCAGAAGCCATCTCCACGAAGCTAAACTCATCCTGTTCGACTACCTTTACCTTAATCCTTTTTAGCACTACACCAGAAATGAAACTCTTGGTAGCACCGGGATCTATCAAAATACTAAGGGTCTGGTCATTGATCATACCTATCATCTTGAGCACATTCAACTGCTTCCTGGAAGTTATTCACTGCTGCATGAATCTGATAGGCCTTGCCCATATCTCCCACGGTAGTGGGTCCGGCTGATCCGGAAGCTCTATTCCTCTCCACCGGGAAATCGCACTGCTAGTGTGGCTCTCCACACATCCAACACCCCTTCTTCGGCCCAGTAGTCCTAGTGCCCGAAGTAGATGATGTTGGCCCACCATCCTGGAACCCTGGCCTGTTCTGCTGAACAAGCCTAAACTGCTGCTACTATGGTCGACATTGCTGCTGATGTTGTGGTCCCCGATAAGGTGTCTACTGCTAGGGCGGCGGTCACCGAGGTGTAGTGAAAGCGGATCCCCTCTGGAAGCCACGATATCCCAGCGTATGTCTCACTGGTGTCTAATGCTGGTGTGCTCCAGATGAAACCTACCCTGCTGGTCTCACTGGACTCCTGGTCTGACCCCCACTGATAAGCTCCTCCTCTGCTATGAGGGCCTTTTCGATGGCATCATGCAAGGTTTGAGGCATCAAAATCCTAACCTTTGCACGCAAGCTGTCGTTAAGGCCGAACACGAACCTGTTGACCTTAATTTTTTCAGTGTTAAGGTGTGGAGCATAGCGGAGCATCTCCATAAAACGGGCCTCGTACTCGGGCACCGTATGAACTCCCTGTCTTAAGGAGTTGAACTCATTGAGTTGACGCTCAATGAATTCCTCTGAAAGGTACCTCTCTCAGAACTGTTCCTCGAACAATTCCCATGACACGTCTTCGACGACCATGTTCAGATGTGGTAGGAGCATCTTCCACCATAGAAGAGCGCTCCCCTTTAGTTGAAAGACCGCCATGCAGACCTTCATGTTGGAGGTATAATCGCGAAGTACGAATCACATCGCCATGTTCTCCAACCATGCCTTGGTGGCTGCATCATCTAGGGCACCAAAGAACTCAAAAAATTTGACCTTCCCGAGTTCACGATGAACGCTACCAGTACCGACCAGAGCACATGACAGAACCTTAGTGGGTACCGATGCCCTAGACGCATCTCTGTCCAATCGGTTGATCAGTGCCTTGGACATGTGCTGAAAATATCTCATCATTTTGACTACATCACCAACTGCTATTTTCTCCTGTCTAAGAACCGGCTCGTCTCCCTGGGGGTTAGACCCCTCAGGCATGGATGCTACTCGAGGCGTCGCGCCCCCTCCCCTCGCACCCCGTCGTCTGCCTCCATGGTGTCCTCTAACCATGATTACCTGCATGCACACAAATCAACTCGATCAACAACAATATAATCAATCATATCAACGAAAGACGTAGCGATCCCAAGTCACAGGTTGAACCCGCTCTTATACCATATGTAACAAACCTCTCATTCATCATGACATCAACCTCTCATAACAAGTGCAATATTTTATTTTTTTCTATGTGTGCGTGTGTACAAGGGTAATAAAGACATTATACTCTATGTCGCAACACGACGACGGATCATGACGCATGCAACTGCAACAACAACATAATGATCTAAGATGCACATCAAGCATCTGCAAGCAATGAATGACAATCAACCGACCAAATAAATAATACTGACTACCCATCCATCCTACCCTGTAGTGGTCAGGACCTCCAGGACACATAAGCAATGCTCAAGCCCAGGTTCCCATCGATTTTGACAATTTAAGGTCTCAGGGCTGGCGAATGTTCTGAGGAACAAGGAGGTGTCTACATCCTACCTGACATAATCAGACCAAGACTCCTAAACTAAGGACAATCATCCCAACGACCCTACGCTCCCGAATGAAATACACAAGTAAATAGAACCCTTATAGTATGCAACCAATCACATTGAACGTTCACCAAAACTACGTGAAACATTAATTAAAATTAAACATCAACCATTAATCAATGCTTAAAGGGGTTTTTATCTGAGGTTTAATAATGGCGTTAAGTACAGATCGAGTTACCAGTCTATATCCCAACTAGTCAACATTTAACAACTCTAAAATTGACCTTAAAAGCAACCAAACTAGCAAGTATAAATCATGATATAGACACTAACTATCAACATAATCTAACATTCATACACTTTAACCTTAGCAATTGCCAATGTAAACAATATTCACTATATCCACTACAAGGTCTAGGACTAACATGGTACTCATGACTTAACTTCCAACACACCGTCTGACCATTAACTAAATAACATCAATGACAATTTTGAAGTGGAATGCTACCATTACTACAATAATAAAGCAATTAATCAAGACATCTAATCATGACAATTAACTAATCATTTACTGTTCCAATAACACATTACCTCATACAAATGAGTTTAAGGAGAGGAAGGAAGCATAGAGTTTTGAAGAGCTGAAATTAAAAGAATTCACTTCAAGGAAAATTTGAGTGTAACCTTATTTTATAAGAAGATCTACGTTACTATCAACATTGGGTGAGCAGTGTATCAATATTACCAAATCGACACAAAAGTCATTAAATTAGATAAAAACTCAAGAATAATATTAATAAAATAATTAACCCTAAATTACAATCAATATTGAAATTGATACAGTAGTAAAAAGAAAAACTTAAGAATAAAATTAAATAAGAAATTAACCTTTAATTACTATACCCTATCACATTCATTCCTCATTCTATAAATGGAATCATAATCTTACATCTCCCTCTATTTGTCATAAAATCTTGTCTTATTAAGGAAAATAAGGCACTGAATATAAATGATGATTTATTAAAATATAAGGACTCTCTCAGATTAAAGCGCTCAAAATAATTTCTGAATTAGGCTGTCTTAATTAAGGCGCTCAATTCCAGGTAATCTTTTATCTTTTTCAATGAAAATCAAGGCAAATAGGCACATGCATAGGTGTAGATTTTGTCCCATTTAGCAAGGCGCACAGGTGTAGAGGTTGGTCTAAACGTTTAAGATTCATAACTAAAACGTTACTGCCATTTATTAATTTACGACAACCCCACTGTCATTCAAATGTCGTTCAACTACCATTTAGTGAAGTTAAAAGAAAATCTTACTGCCCTTACCAGGACGTCACACCAAATAAGTCACTGTCACCTACTCGCCACAGTCGACATCGATCAATAGTCATTACGAAATTGCTGTGAGGTCATAAATTTTATAAATAACTTTGACATTGCAAGTGGTGGGCACAATTTACAGATTTTATAAAAACACAATCAGTTACACATCGCTGTGCTTGTAGATAAAATTAAAAAATGCAAATGAGTGTATCGTTGTGCATAAACAAGAACATGGTGTCACTCTGGGCATGGATTAAGAATAACATTACCCCATGAGAGAACTATAACCCTGCGCACATAATTTAGAAGAAAATGACCATAAATTGTTGGGCAAAAAGACATGCCTCTCATTCACTCACAGCCATCTACAAGTTTCTTTTAAAAAAAACACAGTCATCAAGGCATTCCTGGTGACGAAAATCATTGTCTAACTATTTAATGGAGGAATAGGAAGTCAAATTATAAGTTAACCGCAGAGCAGAAAAGACGAAAATTCCTAGAATTAACAATATTAATAAAATAAGTAAAGCACAGTAAAAAAAATCCTTGAATTAATTTGTACTGGGAAATTCATATTCCAAGGCAATGTCATGCTAACAACACAAGACCAAAGCGACAGAAATCATGCATTACTGAGTATACATTCCTTCCGCTACCTCGTATGATTCCAAATATCCATGATCAATTCTATTTTTGGTACAAGCTAGCTCTGAAATACCCGACATAGATTTTCAATCTCTCCAGTAGGATCGTTGGCATCTACTTTCCTTAACGACGAAGGATTGAAACCCAATAGACTTGATTCTCAAGGTTGAAGAATGCAATGAAGGCCATTATAAGGACGCAGTTTGAAGATCAGTTTCTTACAGTCCTGGCGATGATATCTTTGAGGACTGTATGGATATAGATCTTTGAATACCAATACCAAAAATGCTGACAACAGTAAGAGAACACCAGGGCCATAAGGATAACTCATCGAAGGGATCATAGGCTTCTATCAGTCAAGGCGCAGAAGATAAACAATCAGGGAAGCAAGATAATCCATACTCAGAGGCCATTCCGGAAGATGCAAGTCAACAATCAGGCAAGGACATCAATAGAGAGAGACGGATAAAGGTTCGCCTTCGCATCACCATCCTCACATAGAAAAGAAGGGCGTTGAGATCCATAGGTCTTTTAACACTAAGGCGATGACCGTAGATCAGGCTCCTGGCCGACTGCTTAGGTGAGGATTGGAATGCTAGGGATGGAAAGAAAACAATCACAAGGGTCACAGTCAACTACAGGGCTGTAAGGTCATGCAGGAAATGAAGACCATGGGAGTCAACAATCATCACACTAGGCTAAGAACAGTTTCAGTCATCACAATGTAAAAATAACTCAGTTTAACTACCCAACAATCATGTAGATCAAACATAAATTCTACAACATTCTATCATTCAACGAAGAAGCGTATCGTTGTCTGATTGCCTGCTCCAAGTGTCATCTGCGCGCTCTGTGCACTCCTGCTCGTCGACCGTTGAGACTACACTGGTACCTCCCAGCCAACGCTAGGGGTACTCTTCTTCACCCTTAGCCCCCCGAGCCACAAAGGGGCCACACACGCTATCCAGAGGTTTTGTCTAGCTCCCAGCTCGCCTCGCAAGGCCAAGCTACCACTCCTCTCCAAGATGGGTATCCCAACTCCCCACAAGTAAATTAGTCAAGTCGATATTTCTGCAGCGTAACGTTACGCAAACAGAAGATGATCCTTTCTCCTTCTCCTCCCTTTCTTTTATAGAGGTTTGAACTTCCTTTCTTTCCTAAAATCTCATTTAATTAAAGTTTTAAAAATAAATTCCCAAAAATTCCTCTTCGTACAAGTGTCCCCCATCCCCTACATTCCACCATAAATTGATTTCTTTAATTAAGTAATTATCTTTATTTCCCTCACCCACCTAGAGTTACTCATAGAATCACTCCTAGGTGTCCCTAGATTCCCTTACATGTTTTAAAGGCTTTCCCTATTATGAAATTGCTAATTCAGTTTAAAATTAGAAATCTCTTAAATGTAGATTCTTTACTAAGTTGACTTCCCTCTTTTTCCCTTAAGTTCCCCTTTTTCCTTTTTATGTTACCTCCTTTCCCTAGTTTCCTATTTTTTTTATTTTCCCTCTTTCCCCTTTTACTTAGAACTCAGAAAGGCAGGTGTGGAATATAACCCCTTTTTCCTTTTATCATTAATTTAGTATCTTTTAAATTATCAAATGATAAAATAATTAATCCCCTCTTTACTTTTTATATCCACAGATTTAATTTCTTACGAATAATTTAATTTCTTACTCCCTTCATGTTATAAAATTTTATGAAGACCATAATTACTACTTAAGTGGTTTTATTTTAAATTTTGTTATTTTATTTTATTTTATCTTTTTATTTTTATTTTATTTTATTTATTATATATATATTTTTTGAAAGGTAGACAAAATTTTACCCCTAGCGAAATTTTAGGCTTAGTACTTAGATTTTGTACTGGGTGACATTTAATAAGGGAAATTGTTTTAAAATATTTTTAACATGTTATTGGTCTTAGGGGCATCTAGGTTCATCCCTCTATCATCATCAATGTGACGTGCCCTTCAAGACACACTAGGTGCTCCAAGGGTGCCACTCGCCTCATCTGTTCCTTTACGTGATGTGCCCTTCAGGATGCACTACGTGCTCCAAGGGTGCCACTCACCTCTTAACTGATTGGTAGACATCAATAACCCCTGGAGTCAACACTCCGCCAGGTGAACTTGTGGGAGACTAAGGGCCTCTAAGGAATAAGGCCCCCGCCTTATTGCGCGCCCCTTAGAATCATCGTGAGCGACTGTCATAGTCTGCCCTCATGACATCGTGGGTCCTCTCGAACTAGGTAATCGTTAAACTACAGTTCGAGCCACGGTGGGAGTGCTAGTAGGCTATGGTAGGGTTGTTGTCCACACCTCTCCCTCAACATCTCTGGTAGTCATGTGCGACCTGTTTACTCCATATGTGAGTTTGGTCGGCAAGCTATTGTCAGCTTGCATCATCAACAAATCATGTCAGAACATATCCACATTATATCATCTAATCATATGTACTAATATCACAGTAAAACAATCAAACCCCAATCGCACACTCCCTGACTCGATCAAGAGTCTAAGGGGTTCCATCGATGCCTCTGCATCCTCAAGGTCCAAAACTCTGCACACTCAACAAAACCGAGTCAATAGCACATGTCTATGTCAATGTAGTAAAACAACATATCATCAACCCATAATGCCTCATAATCAAAATCAAGAGTTTTAATAGCATAATAATCCGGATCACTTGCGAGTAAGTGTCCTCAAAGAATAAGTTAGCCCAGTGCACCAGAGCGGGATGTTACAAAATCTAGATAATCTTTTTAAACAATTGTAATTATGAGGCTGCCCTAAGTAAATGTGGCACAAATGTAAATGATAAAAAGTTAATAGCAGAGTAAATTTGTAATTTCAATGAAGTTTGTTAATCATTTGAATGTAGCAATTAGATGGTCACATAGTAATTTCTTAATCATATTAATAAAATGTTAAAAAGTAAACAGGTTAACAAAAGCTTTTAAAAATGCTAGAAAGTTATGAACATGAGATCTCGTTCATTGATTTGGAAGGACTAATAAGAATATGCTAGCATCTTCAAATGATAACCATACGATTGAAATTTAAGGTTAAAAGATCATTAAATGTGCCCATTGTCAATAGGTGTACGCCTTTCGGCATAAAAATCAAGAGTTTTTGAAAAATTTCAATTCAAAAACTCCATACACAGTTTACATCTAGAAACATAAATCTAAAAACATTATGAAATATGAAAAATTGTGAAAACCCACATACTCTCATAATATTTATGTTTTCCAAAATTATTTATAAAAATATATTTTAATTAAATAAAAAAATTGTTATCTACATTATATTTTAAAAAAGGAAGGTTAAAAAGAAATAAAAAAAATATTTTAGTAAATATTTTATAATGATAAAAGAATGAATTTTTTTTTGTCATTCCTTATAATTATTATTTATTTTTTAAAATTATTTGTAAACCATATTAAATTTAAAAAATCATAATTCATATTCTATTTAAAAAGAGTTATGCAAGGATATTAATTTAAGAAAAAAATATTAAAAACAATTAATTTACTCACCCTGAAATGGCCATTTACTCTCTAAAACTAATTTTTTGACAAAATCCCAATATATCATATTTAAAATGATTAATAATTATATTAATTTATATAATAATATGAAAAATTTGATAAAAAAATAAATCAAAATATATTATATTTCATAAGATTCATAAGAAAATTCAAAATAACATTTATTCAATCGAATATATTAGACAAGAGTTGAAAAACCATAAAATGCAATGAATTATAATGGAACAAGTTATAATGAAAATTGGATATCCAACTTATTGACTATTAATAAATGATATATATATAAATAGTTAAATATAATCTATATTTAAAAAAAAAATACAATCTATATTTAAAAACTCATGAATTCAATTCATAATCATGTACTACCTTTATTATATTTAAAAGAAATGATAGTCATAATCACATTGACAAGTTATGGAAAAATAACATACTGTGACTTTATATTTAAAAGAAATGATAGTCATAATCACATTGACAAGTAATGGAAAAATAACATACCGTGACTTTATCATTGCTCTAAGAGGACAAATACATCAATTTATCAATTTTCTCTACTCGAAAGTGACACTCAAAACTTTATATTGTTAACTTATATGTAAGAAGATTCATAGTAATATTTATTGGATGTTGTTGGGGCTCAGAAATGTCCTATTCTCATCCACCTTTCCCTTCATCCTTCTTCACATTTCATAGCCCCATTAACCTTTCATGATATCATTTCCATAAATATACTTGGGTTTCACCTTATTGTTATCCACTTTATTCATTTTAGTATTTAAAAGGAATTTGTGATTAAATGTTAGAAAATCAACA